>AFRD01000436.1:0-29224 GCA_000222875.2 Periglandula ipomoeae IasaF13
CGGACAGCTACCCCGTCCATCTTGAACCTGCTCAAAACATTCGAGTAGTCGGCACGATACTTGAACATCGTAATCATCATGTCTTCGTTGTGGAATGCCTTTACCGGCGGCAATAAGCCGCGCCAGGAGCAGCGCCAGGAGCAGTCACACGCCTTCGATGCGCCGGCCCCTTCATCACCAACCAGCTTTGATCCCTCACAGGGACAAGGCGTCGAGGCTTTCCTCCAGAACTCGTCTTTTGCCGATCCCTCACAATTGCATCCTCTCGCTGGTCTCAACAAGGATACTCTCGAGTATCTGACCCTCGAAGACTCTGCCCTTTCCGAGCTCCCTGGCGGCCAGTCAGTTCTGCCATCACGAGGCTTCACAGACGATCTCTGCTACGGCACCGGTATCACATACTTGGCAGCTCTGTCGATAGGGGGTGCTTGGGGTCTGAAGGACGGTCTCCAAAAGTCCGTTGGACAACCGCCTAAGCTGCGAATGAACGCTATCCTCAACGGCATGACCCGACGCGGCCCCTTCCTCGGTAACTCGGCCGGTGTCGTCGCCATTGTCTACAACTGTGTCAACTCCTTAATTGGAATGGTGCGTGGCAAGCACGATGCTGCCAACACCGTCGTCGCAGGTGTTCTCAGCGGTATGGTCTTCAAGAGCACGCGCGGTGCTCGCTCCATGATGATCTCCGGTGGTGTTGTTGGCTCCGTTGCCGGAGTTTGGGCTGTAAGTTGATTTGCAAAGACGTCACATTGACCAGGAGCTAACTGTCTACAGATTGTGCGACGATCATTCTTCCCTATTTCCGAACCCGCTGCGCCTATCGAAAATCTGTGATTTTAGTTTCTTGTACGACACGACGATGACTTCGTTTCTCAACACATCGACCATTCTACCTACAAAACACATTTGTCCTAATCTGAATAGACCACTGCTTCGCAAGGAAGCGAGTGAAGGCGTCGAGATGGAAAGCGGATCGAGAGAGAGGGGGAATAAGAGAAGGGAAATAAAGAAAATTGTACGGATATGGTGGCAACCGACTTGGCCCCTTGTATATGCCGACGAATAAGCCTCGGCGGGCGTTTCCTTTACGGTGGCATTTGTCATGGATGATCTCTCCTCCCATGAACTCAGTGTACATTATTACATCAGGTAACCAGCGAGCATTAGACCATACAGGTGGAGGCGTCTGGTCTACAATTCACATGATTGAATTACTCTCCTGCAAGTGTCATCGTTTGTCAAACAGACGTGAAAGATGATGTGGGGCGAAATACAGCTGTCAAGCAGCCTACCAAAGTTCAAATTCATCGAAGTCATATGGTCATCATGTGCCAGGCACGCATGGTCGTTGCTTTTACGGTCGGTCCAAGTCCTTCACTGTTACTGCTCCCCAAACGATGCGGTAACAATTTTGACACTACAACATGTGCCTTCTTTGTTTTCCCTGGACTTGGACGCAATACGAAGACTCTCGACAGCATGCCGGAACAGCAAGTCTGGGTACACGACGGGACTGCCTGGTCTCTACAAACCGTAGTAAGTGTGCCTATGCTGTTTTGTCGAGCTGGTGTGTTATTCTCTTCATCCCTCCAAAGACGGGATAAAAGTGAGCTTCAAGTGAGCTGTGAATCTAGAATCACCCGTTCTCGCCTTACCCTTGCACCTTCACTTGTTTACTTTCCCACTTTCATGCGTCTCGTCCTCTTCTCTCCCCTTCTCGACCTGCCATGTTTTTCTTTTTTCCCTCTCTCCCCACATTCTCATACCTTCGCATCTCTATATCGCTGTGTCATTGAGCACCTCTTGTGCCGATGACTCGCGTCTCGTTCAATATTAGAAATACCATCAGCCATGCCCAAGGTGGCCTTGGATTCCAAATCTCCCACTCTCCAACCCCGTCGGCCTAAATCGACGGAATCTCTTCTTCGCCAAGTTCACTTTGACGGAAAATCCAAAAAGAGCACCACAGCTGCCGCCACTTCTTTTGCCGAGGAGAACACCAACACACAGCCTGATTCCCACCCCCAAGTCGGCTGTGGTCTGCTTCACCTCAACCGCCCACCGTCTGAGCAGTGGTATACAGCTGCCGATCCGACTCGCAGTGTCAACTGCCAGCCCGTCTTCACGACTACACCTGGTGGTGTTCCTGGCCATCAGCACTTTCCTTATCCCTTTATCAACAACCAGCAGCACTTCAGTCAGTCTGGCGTGACATACATTGGTCTCCTCATATCAACAACAACATGGGCGACTATCAGAACTGCGTGCCGCCTCCTACTGGCGTGAATTTCCAGCCTCCTGTGCCGGATACCACGTTTGGGACGATTCCGCACGTTTACGTGCCGCGGTTTGATCATGTTGGTGTTTCTTTTCCTTTTGTTTCTACCGCTGCTGCTGTGTGTGTTGCGCCACTTACGACGAGGGTTTCGCCTGCTTATGTCGCCTTTTATGCAAGTGCTTTTCCTCTACGCTTCGTTTTTTTTTTTTTTTTGTTGGTTCTTTTCCTTTGTGTGTACGGCGATCCTGGTCCTACAGGTCGTTTTCGTCCGATAAGCTGTCAGACGAGCCGACATTTTGTCGGTGTGTTTGAATTACACAAACACTAGACGATATAGCCGCCATTGACCCTTACTCATCGTTTAGCTAAGGCCATCACGAGACTAACAGACTCACAGCAGCCCGTTGCGGGAGCTGTTCCGGTCTCCAACACCTACAGTATTACCCAGCCCTCGTACGTCCCTGTGGCGGCTTCTCAGCCTGTCATGGTTAACGGCCAGGCCTACATTCCCGCCGCTGGCATTCCCGTCCAGCAGTCAGCAATGATGGGAACGACTCCCATGATGACTGCTGCTACTATGCCGATGCCGGTTCCCAACATTGCCATGGGCGCACCTGCGGGAACACCCATTCCTGTCATACCAGGTAATCCCACCCCCAACATCCCCGATGTCTCGGGCCTGGGCAAGACCCCTCACGAAGAGACCCTTCGCCAAGTTGAGTTTGCCTACAACAACCGTCTATTTGAGCCGCAGGACTTTAAGCCTGCGGATGATGATCCTTCCCGTTTTTACTATGTGCGCGAGGTTGACGGGAATTGGACTCAGTGCAACCGCTTTACTATTGACCACATGGGCGATTGTAGATGGTATGTCACGGATGAGGGGTGGTTCTATGCCGTGAGACTGCCCGATTAGTGGATTTGAGCAGTATTTGTAAGTGTCATGTTTGCTGGGACATTTAACTGGGCAGTGGGACTGACATCTGGATAAGTTTTGCAAAATTGATTGAAACGCTTTTGACGCATAATGAAGGATTCAGAACGCCGAAATGGACATGGTATGTTTGCACATTACTTTGAATGAGCTGCACGCTGACCAAAGAAGCAGAACTGGAAACTGATGACATGCCTCGAGGGATGGATACCTTAGAAGAACAAAACGGTGCTTATAGATTTGCTAGACGACGAAAACATATCGACTTTACGATGCCGCATGTTTTTTTCCTTTTTCTTGAATTGATGTCTGACTTACTGTCTGAAGTGATGCATGTGATGGTCGTGTTTAGTCACTCGCGTGTGCTGAGAATTTACTCTTTGGTGCAGACCACTCCTTGTGTTGGCGTAGTTACTCAATGTAGCCATTGTTGCTGCTGACGACAAAGCTACAATTTGACCCATCTTGAAAGAGCCATCCTTGCCTCGAAGCAGATCATGATAAGACAATGCTAAAGAATGCATCTTGATGCCATGGATTTCATGAGGGTAAGCCTTTGTGACCGAGTCTAATGGATGACAAGGAGTGACAAGATGTATTCCACTCCTACAAATAGTATGTATTCCATTCTAGCCTGTACCATGCCATGTATCCAGTATGTATCGTACAAAGATTCTATAATACACCATACCAATACCATCATGCAGACGTCAAAGCAACCATCCACGCTCTATCGTGACATTTTGCTTTACCTCGCAACAGGTCTCTGTAGTGGATGCGCCTCCGTGTTGAGCACGTAGTCATCCAGACTGATTAATTCGGGAGGCGAGAAAATAAGATAGAAGTATTTGAGGGTTTCGGCGAGCCAGAAGCTCTGATTTGCATTAGTTTGATGATACTTTATAGACAAGTCAGTGAGTGACATACCTCCATTGAGTCAACTTTCTTCGTCTTCCCTTTAGTCGTTACATCCGAGATGGCAGAATACGCGAATTTGGTCTCGGTAGACGCCAATATTTCCTGGAACATATCCCATGCTATGTCCTGGAGCTCCTTCTTGCCCGTGATGCGGTACATGATGAATATGCTCTCGATTGCTTCCGGGCGAAGCTGGTACTGTGGGTCACGAGCGTCCGCGAACCCCTTTGGGAGGGATTTGTCGCCTAGTCTCTTCCAGGTCGCTTCGTCCCAGGGGCAGTTCTTCATGTCCTTGCAGGGGATGAGGCGAAAGATTTCGGGCATTACTCCGGTGGGAAAAGTGCTGTAGGCCCAGCCGCAGCCGCGGGCGAGGCGCTCGCCTATAGAGACGTGGTCGTCGATGTCGAAGAGGCGGCCGCCGAGGCCGAACATGCCACCCACAAAACAGGTGAGATGCTGGCTCTCCGGGATGAATTTCTGCGCGCTGCTAGCGTGCCAATCGCCTGTGAAGAGAATGTCTTTCTCATCAGGAAGCATGGGCCGGAAGAGCAGGTTCTGCTTGGCGGTTTCCATAGCCGTGCGATATAATTGCTCGTATTTGGGGTCCACGCCGCCCATGAGAGCGTGCATCTTGGATAGGTACTCGTATAACGAGTCGGCTAGTGCGCCGAGGGTGAATCTGTTGTCTCGGACGGCTTCGTTTCGGAAGTCAAGCGCGATGGGCCACATGCCTGGGAGGAGGGTGTCGTTTTGCGTTCTTTCGAGGAACCGCGTTACTCGATCTGTGGCGTCGTAGTATTTGTTGTCGC
Source organism: Periglandula ipomoeae IasaF13 (assembly GCA_000222875.2). Taxonomy (NCBI): domain Eukaryota; kingdom Fungi; phylum Ascomycota; class Sordariomycetes; order Hypocreales; family Clavicipitaceae; genus Periglandula; species Periglandula ipomoeae. Next base: position 4,940 of record AFRD01000436.1, read on the forward strand.
CGGTGATTTGGGACAACCTCGTGAATTCGACGCAGAGGGAGGCGGGCGAGGCGGATGGATCGTTAGTGCCGGCGACGAGTTCGCCTTTCTTGGCTTCTTTGTAGTTGAGCCAGAAACCAGGCAGGTTGTTGGGGGTGTCGAAGCCGTGGTAGAGCATCTCGCCGAGCTCAACGGCTTTGCTCAGCAGCACTTTGTCGCCGCTGAGATCGTAGGCGCTCAGCAAGCCGCCCAGGTGACGAATCGTCGTCTCAAACAGATTTGCTGCGCCGTCTTCCGTGACAGACCAGTCAATTGCACTAACTGCCTTGGCTGCTTCGCGAAACTCGTCACGCAGGTCCATGATCCACAGCGTATCCAGGGCATCGACCAGCGTTGCAGCCCAGCCGCCAAAGGGATTCTTGAACCCGCCCGACACGGGCATCAGCTCGTCCTTCATCCCAGGCGTAGGTCCGGTAGGCGTTGTAACTCTTCTTAAAAGTTTCGCGAACGGTCCTTTGTCGCTTCTTCGTCTCGTCATCTTGGATGAAAGCGTCCGCGCTGGCTTGCACTCGTCCCATCTTGCGCGGGGCCCCAGTCGGCATAGGCTTGATGGACTGTGGCGGATAGAACATTTTCGCCTTAGACCAGTCGAATTTTGATTTGGACGCCATGCTCGGCGGCGTCACATCTTGCTTCGCCGGTGAATTGGGTGATTGTGAATCTGGCGCGGTAGCTTTGGACGCAGGCTTCACATCGACGGGTGTCAGAGGCGAGGGGAAGTCGGTGGAGGGCATGAGATGCATCACCAGCACGACGACGAGGACAATGGCAGTCAGGGCGACGAGCCGCGACATTCTCCGTGGGAAAGCCATGGTGTCGATGGCATTTCCGGGCTCCAGAACTACGAGTTGGAAGGAGGGAAAAAGGAGCGTTGTTGGTGGTTGGAGCTTTGTTGGCGATGCGAGGAACAGAGCAAGGGGCACTCGAGCTGCTTTCGATTTTCGGGCATTTTTGTCTCACGAGGGTCGCCGCTGCGGCGCCAGGGGCCAAGGCGCTAACCAGCTTCTGGCTTAGAATGGCTCAAGTTACCCCGTAAAATCGGTGGGTTTGCCGTCTGGTGGGCTGTGGGCAGATTTGGCGAACTACGGGCGGCGCTTGGTGCAAGGTCTTGTGTTGATTGCAATTGAAGCATCGAATTCTGTAATGACAACTGAAGCGCAATCAACAGCAAATGGATGGGATGTATTTCAAGCCCACTCTTAGAAATATGTTATATTGACGATCTGTGTCACATCTCATTCAGCGGAGTTTAAGCATAACCTTTATCATTTGCTGAGCAGATTAGCCGGCATCTTATCGGAAACACAGACAGCCTTATCTACAGTATTGATCCTGTTCCGGTTCTGTCATCCCGCGTTGTTGCATTATTCCCAGTTTTGTCCCCTTTGCCGTCACCATTGACGTATGAGGGACGTAGTCCAGGCACAATGTGTGAACTCATCATGCCGAGATATCTCCCGCTCATAAATTGTGCTCCATTCCCCCTCACTCACGAAACTCTTGAAGCATTTCTCCAGACGTGTCCCATTAACACCGTATACAACCTGCAACCATCACCATGTCCCAGTCCCAGTCGCAACAAAACCTCGCCTCTATCGGCGTAAGTCCCAATTTTTTGGCTACATCAATTAAACATCCACAGCTCACCAAGTCTAATCTCTGTCGTAACAGAACACCGTAGAGTCGAACCTCCCCATCTTCAGCACCCTCCTCTTTCAAGCCAAAACAGCCAAGAACCTTACCTTTGCCGAAATAGCAGACCACCTCGGCCGCAGCGAAGTCGCCTGCGCCGCTCTTTTCTACGGCCAAGCTCGCGCATCGCCCGAGGATGTTGAGAAACTGAGTTCTCTTCTTGGCGTCGACGCCGGGCAGCTGAATGAGCAGATGACGGGGTTTCCGAACCGGGGGACATCGGTGCCCATGCCGCCGACCGAGCCGCTCATTTACCGCCTCTACGAAGTTGTTCAGAACTACGGATACGCGTACAAGGCGGTAATGAATGAGAAATTTGGGGATGGCATCATGAGCGGTGTTTGCTTCAAGACGGACGTTGACAAGGAGGTTGATGAGACGGGGGCGACGTGGGCTGTCATTACCTTGAAGGGAAAGTGGTAAGTTTGATACTATTTTTTGCTTGGGGACAATGGGATTGTGTTGTTTCTGATGAGTTGAGATGATGTGTAACTGATTGAGTTCTAGGCTGCCATTCACTCGATTCTAGGGTATTATTGCGCAAGGCTGGATTTGGGTAAAATGAGAACCAAAGACTTCAAGCGAGCAGGGGATAATTCTATGTGGAAATTTGCGCTTCTTCCCAATGACATGTTTGAAGGTTGCACAATAATTTGACCCCTTATTGTATCGTCAACCCGCAACCTGTCCAACCTTATTTCCGGCTCCGGGTGCAAAGCGTACCACAGAAGACGGGTGTGACATGTCAGTGTTACCGGACCGGAGAGATGCGTTTGGTTCGTAAGAGTACAGTTTTGTGCTGTCACGTATTGTTTATCTGTGTTGCATTGCATCCGCTTCACCTGACCGCGGGTCTGATTGAGCCGGCCTTATGGGGCGAATGCGAGCCTTAACACTTCATTTAGCTTTTTCGTATGCGTTACGAAAAACCAATTCAACACAGGTTTCCGAAAAAGTCAAGAAATGGAAGAACTGAGAAGTATATAAAAGTCCAGTGGAAATATCGTCGTATATCCCTACACGGAAGTCGGCAGAGGTTGAGAATCAGGTGCGAGCTTGAGGAGCATATGGGTCGCAAGTTGAATTGGAAACTCGTGCATGCCTTGTGTCTGTATTTGGCGACAGACATATTCTCATGTCATCCGTACCGAAGTTGAATACAAGCGAGTGGTTTTTACCTCCGTTATCATGCCACGATGAGGCCATATCGAGTCTTGGCCCGACAAATGCGACTATGAAGATGGAACTTTACCAGTTTCTTGCTTATTTCGACGTGAAAGGAGTTTAAGGGACTGGATAGGGAACCAATCGAAGCTCATAGAGCGGAAAAATTTACGTCCCATGCATTCTTCTTGGGAACTTGTCGTCTGGCAGAGTCGGGAATTCAACCCATTAGGATGCGGAGTCTTCGAGACACAGTCTCAGAATCAAGATTGTGAGCTTTTTGCCATGGAATATATAAGCATGGTAATGGCCATATCCAAATGTATTGATGCATTACCAACAACATAAGTCACTTTTTCATTCCAAAAGACTGCATCTCGCCAAACTGCACCCATCACCATGCACTACACATTCATCCTCGTCGCCCTGACATCCCTCGCCTCAATGTCCCTCGCAGAACCATCATGCTACGCGATCAAGAACTACGGATGCAACATCCACCACTGCCAGCAGTGCAAGGAGGGGTACCAGTTCAGCTTTGACGGCGAATTCTGTGATATTGGGTTTCAGTGCTGTGGAGGCAGCTGCTGCAAGGAATGAAAGCGGCGAGATTGAATAATTGTAAGTTGGTTTTATGGTTCTCATTATCCGTTGGCTTCAACTGACGATTATTTTTTGCAAGTAGAGCAGCTACTGAAAACCGATACGGGTATTTCGTATAGTTGAAAGCTTGACCAAATATGAAGCGGTTAGAAGTGGCCCTTGGGAAGACCCATCATCCAGTTGTGCGGTATGGCTTGAGCTCTGGTGGAGCTATATGTTAGAGGTGGTGTGGGTTCAGTGTTTAATCGGGAATACGATGAATGATAGAATAGATGCCGACGTCTAATAAAATGCAAACATGAGCCCTGCTACGGAGACGGGTTACTCTGTGAGCCAGAATATATGTCATCTAAACACAGGGTAAGTCAAGCAAGCAGAGCCAACGGCTATGATTCCGCCCTGATATGCAAATCCGCGCTAGGCCAAGATCTGCCGGCCCGCTCCAAAAGCCCATCTGCCAACGGGGAACAAATACGCGTAAAGTATATTCACATACCTAGGTAGCCATCTACAAAGACTTCGCAGAACGAAACGGAGCGAAAATAACCCGTACAGCGACTGCGGGACTCAGCGGAAGCCACTGATGCAGGCCACCCAGCATGGATCTTGGGTTGCAGTCAAACGCATGATGGCCCGCATTGGTCGTACAACACGTACCGCTGGGAGCGACGACTGCAGACATCAAGGCGTGCAGGATGGGGTTTAATATGCTGCGTTATGCGAGACGGCCAAGACATACATCATAATGCTACACATTGGATCCTACAAAGTGTCTGCTATTGTCTCAGTAGCCACGCTGGACTGTGTCGTTGCAGACTCGATTTGCGTATTTGTGAACAACAGGGCACACTCCATTTCTCGTGTCAAAGTTGATGGTCACATGGCCACAAAGCTCGAGGTGCTAGTGTTGCATGGCAGTGGCTGGCTACCCAGATGCTAGTCAGCTTTGTTGCAGATTCCAACGCCGATCGCGCGCTAACGAGGCTTCTGGACCTGGCCAATGAGTCGATAGCTGCTGACGATGGTTCTGCTTTGTTGTCGTTTTGCTGAGTTTCAAGCAGCTGTCTTGGCCTGGAACCGTGGGGTTTTCGGACCACTGTAGGGATTTACAGCCGCCAAGGCCAAGAGGGGACTGGAGGGACCAAGCACGGCGCGCTCGAGACTGGAGACGGACGGGGGTCGTGGAACGCCCACAATGCCGTTCCATGTCAGTCAATGTAAATACGGGAAACCCACTCCCATCGTGACCACTTCCTTTTGTTCTCCTCTTGTCCGATCCTCGGCTGCTGTGTTTGCTCTTGCTAATCCTTCGTTTCTAGCAATTGCTTTTCCGTGTCTTGATTTACTCTCGTTTTCTTCCCTGCGCTATATCGGTATCGTTAACGACGCCACGCGACAGCATAGTCTCATCTCCCTGTGGCCTCGACGCCCCTCGTAGCCTTTTCAAGGGTCCGTCGATCTCGCCCTTTGCTCGCCCTCGCAAACTCCGTCAAGGAAACTCGACCTCAACGCGACGCCGGTCTTCGTCTTCAGGTCAAATATTATCTCGAGGACGGAAGTAGCATTTCACAAAGCCATAACCGTCTTCATCCGAGGTATAATCCACTACACCACCATCGTCGGCGCATAGCTCCGTGTCCTTTGCGCCAGGTGTCAAAGCTTCGAGCCGCAACCTTCATCATGGACGAAGATGGCCCCAAGATTCTGCGTCCCGTTCCCCGACGACCCTTCAACTTGAATTTGACCAACGCGACTCCGCCCGAAGATGATTACGCAGACCAAGATCGGCCGTCCATGGGAAGTAATCAGTCGGGACTCGACCTGACAAGCCCCAGATTCCTCAACGCCAACTTCGACCGCTCCGAATCGTCTTCCTCTCTTAGTCGCCCCCAGTCTTTCATGAACCTGACTTCGTCCACATTAATGGGCATCTACTCCGAAGCAGCATCGCATACCAGAGACTATCTCGGCAACGATACTGAAGAACCCGATACACCATGGGGAACGGGTGCACGCACTCCCATCAGACGACCTAGCGTTGACGAAGCTACGTACGAGCTGATGCGCGGTCGCGCGCATGTACCAAGAAGGAAATCATCCTTCGGACCTTATGCCAGAGTCGACGACGCCTCGTCGCAATCACACGTTGACAACACTATATCCCTTGTCTTGCGCGGATCTCTTCTTTTCGCGCTGGGGCTGGGTTACGGCGTGTTAGTTACACCACTTCATAACGAACAAAACACTCTGCCGCCTCTTCCTGATGACAGCATCATGAAGCCAGGTGGCAACTGGAAGTACTTGGCTTTCTGGGGAGTGGGCGGTGTTGCTCTTGGCTCTCTGCTACCTTAGTTTGATACGGTGTGGGCGAGTTTTGTCGGCGCGGATTCCGACAATGCAGTCGCCGACAAAGATGCTGGGCCAGGCACAGATTGGGCTTTGGTCATGCGTGCTGTTGGTGCATTTGTTGGCATCATCTTTGCAATTGTGAGTCCAATAAAATCAGGCATTCTCTCCGATGAGAAGCGTCCGCAGCTAACCGCAGCTAACCGCAACTATTTAGCGCAAACTTGCTTGGGTTTCTACGCTCCAAGTATCTGCTACTTTGGCGCTGGTGAACCCCTTACTATGATGGCTCATTGGCCGCAGTAAATCCGGATTTGTTCTTTCTGCTGCAGTTGGGTTGACTGGGTCCATTCTCTTGCTTGGCGTGAACCCGGAAATCATGCCTGCGCCGTCTGGCCTGCCCATTCGAAATTCCTCGATGGGCTTCGAAAACGAACCGTTTGTGCTGGGCGGCTTCGCCAGCCAGGAAACTGTCGAGACGGGGATCTACATGTTGAGCGTGCTGTTCTGCAGCTGTCTCTGCTTCGGCAATATTGGCCGCAGGTTGACGTGGAACAGATCCAGCGGTAGATGGGGTGGCATTCGGTAACCATGCATGAATTGCTTATGACTTTGAAAAAAGCGCAGTATTTGCCGCCCAAGGGCAATGTTGTATAGCGTTGGATGCAGCTCTTTTCAAGCCGAAGCAGAGCAAATGCGGAGTTCTCAAATCGGCCGGGTTTGCTGCTTCATCGCATTATTTTGATTTTCTTGTTTTTTCTCCTTCATATTTGATACCCGCGAGGTTTATGTAATAGACATGATCTCGAATAATATGGGATAGGGAGGCATCAGATAGCGAAATCAGAAGCGCAGAATTTCACAGGTATCGTGGACATTAAGCTCGCCCATTGCCGATAGAGTGTGTCTGCGTCGTATTCTCAGATTCCGGCATCCCTAGCTCGAGTCTATTAGTCATATCGAGCCTCTAAGCTCTAGCTCATTGCGTGGCAATATGCCACAACGGCTGAAAGTCGAACGCTATAGCTCGCGCCACCACCGGTTCTAGAATCACAAAGCAACTGTCATATACTTTTTTTTGCGTCAGGGCTGTTATCGTTACCCTTTGACTGCGTGACTCCGAAATGTCGACGATAATCTAAGAGCCGCTGCCAAAGCGGCCTCGGCGTGAAAGCACGATCGCAGTGGTGACTAGGGCCGATGACGGAAATGACGTCTTGTGCGAAGATCGAGTCCAGCATGCAGCATCATACTTCACCCCGCTGTGGGGCACGATCCCGTGTGGTGGACAGTGGCTAGTGAGTGGTTAGTGCTCTGGCTCCAGGCTCCAGGTGGCATTCAGGGTCCAGGCTCGCTGGTGTGACAAACCATTTCGGCCTGAAGAAGAGAGATCGAGCAGACTCTCGCTGCACATCATCTGATCGTGAACTGCAGTGCTGGTAAACGAGAACGAACCGAAAACTTTCGCAAAGATAGTGGTGACAGTCCATCAAGAACATGATTCCAAGTTCGTGATTCCACATGGCCACGCATCCAGCTCGTGCGAGGTTTTGACGCGCGCCTGGCTGACAGGAACATTGAAGTATGACGTAAATGATATGCCCCAGGCGGGATTGACTGTATTGTGCACCGCTGGGCCGGGAAGGTGCAGACGACGGTCAAGGCTGCCTGCTTGCCTGCTTGCCTGCTTGCCTGCTTGCTTGCGTGGGTAGCAGCGGGAGCACCTTCGTACCTAGATCTTCTCCTATGTCGAGGTCGAGAGCCAGAGCAGCAGGTGTGTTTGCCATCATCACCATGGAGGTATCGACACTGTAATCGTTTCCATCAAACCGCGCCTCATTGGACCCCGTGGAATCAACTGCGCGCCAGCAACTGTCACCTGGCACAATGGTCACCACATAGCGCGCCCAGCGAAGCACCACAGCGACGCGCACTAATACATGTGAGCGTCACTGAATCCAGGGGTCCAGATTTTCAGCCGGGCAGTTGACGGCCGACGGGGCCACTTGGGATTCCTTACTCTCTCACTCTACCTGATGTACTCCGTACGCGCGCTGCCATCCCGGCTCAAGACATGCCATGTATAACGATGGCTGTTCCCACTACCTCATCCATCCACATCCACCTCCATAAACCGCCGGCTTGTACGTCAACGGTTCTTCGCTTCGCCTGCCATCCCCACCACTTGCTTCTACACTCCTCTCGCCAGCATCTGGACTGTGATTATCTACGCCCTCACGGTGGAGCATCTGCAATTTCATGCCTCTACTTAGTCGCCCGCTTACCTCGTCTTGCTGAGGTGCCCACCTGCTGCGCTATCCATGAAGTCGTCGTGTGTGCAGCTTGCCGGAAATCACGCACCACACTACCAGTGAACGACCTATTCATCTTCTTACTGCATTCGAAAATAACGGCGTTACGGTCGGTTTATATGCGCGGGTGTTCCTTGTCTATCCAGGCAATTATCTGCATTCTAGACTCTCCAACAGTGCGACATCATCCTCGATATTGGATGGCGTTACGCGCGAGCTCGGTTTCGATTTTTACCACCAGCACTCCCAGTTCGAAGATTGCAGTAGTTTGTGCCGCGCTCGAGGTATAATTTCGTCTCGGGAGGCAGCGTTCGCAACACAGTAACGATTTGCACCTGAGCAGAGCTCTCGCCGTTGCGGATTTAAAGCCACTGCTTGATTACCTCAACCCGACTTAGGCCGCCATAGTTTCGCCGGCTTTGACTGCTCTGTCGAAATTGTGAAGAGAAATTATAAAAGCCTTGGATAATTTTGGCATATCTAAGGAGCAGTCGCCAGCCTTTCAATTTTCTAACGAACTGAGCAAGCATCACGCGCAAAGGGTGCATGTGTCTCAGGTTTCTCATACGTTCATGTCATCAGAGCAGCCCTCACTGGCTGAGACCAGACCCGATGAGGATCTAGAACCAGTTCAGGACTCCGAGAGTCATACGTCACAAATGCAAAGTGTAGGAGAGCAGGAGCAGAGGCGGACACAAGATGGGGCGCCACCCGGTGCTGTAGCACCATATGACAATAGGCATCGAGACACACGAGGCGCCTCGGGTCAAGAATACGTCGAGAACGAGGAGGACGATGATGATATGCGAATTCGCAACCGGCAACTCGGACTGGAGCATATCCGTGACGTTGTGCGCCTGTTCCAATGTCGCCGGTGCTCAAAACCCTTCAAAAATCCCATAACGCTGCCCTGCGGCCGCAGCCTCTGCAAGACCTGTATCCCGGAAACACATGTTCGGACAAGCATCACCTATCCTGCTGTTCCTGATCGATTACAAGGTTTTCGCTGTCCGTTTAACGACTGCTCCAAAGTTCATGCCTTGAGTGATTGTGGACTCGATGTTGTTTTGAATAAGGTTGGCGAGTTGGTGGAAGAAGAGATCACGCGAGCAAAATCTGCTGCGCTTGAAGTGGAAGTACGAACAAGCATCGCATTTCAGAATCCATGGGACGCTGCCGGCATCTCATCATTGCAGGCCAATGATACTGAGCCACACGTGTTACCGGGTGGAAGACTGGTGTCGACTTGGTGTCTCGCTCTCAACGGCGACCTTGCTGTTGAGACAGAGGTCACATACGCTGATTTGCCCTCACCGACACAAAATGGCAGCAAGCTGGCTTCGAGCCTGGATCTCGAATCCTTGAGTCTACTTCAAACGGTCACTCGCAATGAGACGGATTGCCAGGTGTGCTATGCTTTACTGCATGATCCCTTTACGACAGGCTGCGGCCACACATTCTGCCGACCTTGCCTGCACCGGACTCTGGATCATTCGCATCGATGTCCAATGTGCCGGCGCACGCTGGCTATTAACCCGCTACTCAAACCAGAACTATGCCCTTCGAATGAAAGTGTCACCCGGATGACAGAGCTATTCTGGCCGCAAGAAAAGCAGGCTAGAGAGGAGGCTGTCGCGGCTGAGATTGCTGCGCGCCACGTAGATCTCGATATACCACTTTTTGTCTGTACCCTGGCATTTCCTGCTATGCCTACGTTTCTCCACGTATTTGAACCGCGGTATCGACTCATGATCCGACGTGCTTTGGAAGGTAACAAGACCTTTGGTATGGTGCTCCCAAAGCGGCCGCGGGACCACGGCGACAGGCATTTCCACCAGCTTGGAACTCTTTTGCGCATCATAAATGCTCAATTTTATCCAGATGGTCGCAGTCTTATAGAGACAGTTGGCCTCACCAGGTTTCGGGTCATTCGACATGGCGAACTCGACGGCTATACCGTTGCCAAGACAGAGAGAATTGATGATGTGTCCCTAGAGGAGGAAGAGGCGATGGAGGCAGCCGAGGTAGCCCTCAGACCAGGAAGCAGTCATGGTTCAAGATCGAGTGGTGACACTCATGGCGACGCGCACATGTCGAATACGTCGACAAATCAGTCTGAAACTATGCCAAACGCCGAACGCAGGAGTGGAGAAGATAATTCACATCCCAGCCAGTCCGCACCTGTCACTGCTGCAGAGCTCCAGACAATGTCAACTCAGACCCTCATGAGATTTGCAACTGATTTTGTTGCCCGAATGCGATCACAAAGCGTACCCTGGCTCACAGCTCGCATGTTGGGTATATACGGAGAGTGCCCGAACGACCCAGCCATTTTCCCTTGGTGGTTTGCCAGCATGCTGCCGGTCAAAGACCTCGAGAAATACAGACTCCTAGCGACGTCTAGTGTTCGTGAACGACTTAAGATTTGCTGCATGTGGATCGTGGAATGGGAAACCACAAGATGGTGAGTGTTGTCGTCTTTCTAGAGCACGCTCTCTCTTTCACGCAGATGCCTCCTCTATAAGCCCCGATTTCATTTGTCTTTGCTTCGTCTTGTTGCAACCAAAGATATTGGAATCATGGGAGCTAAACGAAACAAACTCCAGGGCTAATCTAGTTGAACCGCGACTAGGTCGTTTCACGATTGCGTTATTCTCTGATTGAGGGACATCGCGGTGCATAAGACGGAGAGTCAGGCGGGGCTGCAGATGATATGAGTGCAATTTATTCCGCATATAAAGAATGGACTATGTGAAAAGGAATTGATTTAGAGCATTTAGCGTATGATTTGCATACCCATTTATCGGATAAAACATGATGATTTCATTTTCGGTCGCCATATCAAGGCTGGTGGTTATATCTTTCTTGAATACGTCGGAGAAGTATGGGGTTCCATATTTTGGGAAAATTGATCGGTGTGACGACGGAAATGTCCGTGCCGGTTTCCCAGCGTGTATGACAAGTCGCATTTGTAAGAGAATCCCAACTACGTGTGTTTCAGTCAAGGTGTGGTTTTGAATGTGTACATAAATGATACACAAAGATCAGTGTATTTCTTCGCATTGGAAATAGAGCTATTTGCTGATAAATTTTAATGAGCTACTGAACACCACTAATATGAGCCAAACCATATCACCATCACCATTTAGAATCGACCTTCCCACCAGTCGACGCCGCCATCGTCGTATCTCCCCATGCAGGTACGGGAGACGTATCCTGCCACCCACCCGGCATAACATTATTGTTATCTCCCATAGGCACGTCATCCTTCTTCTGCTCCGTTGCTCCCCATTCCTCCGTACCCCCGTTGTTGTTCTGACCGTCTTGATTTCCCCATGTGTTATCTGTTGTGGCAGCCTGCTCGTTCGCACCCCATGTGCTCTCTGCGGGAGCTGATCCGCCACCATTATCCGGCCAGGAGGCATCTTGTGTGGCATTCTGACTAGTTGCTTGTTCGCCGGTGGGCCATTGAGTATCTTGGTTTTGGCCTTGAGCAGCATTATTTTCCCAGGATGGATCTTGGCCCTTGGAACTATTATTTCCCCAAGCGGATTTGACCGAACCAGCTTTCTTGCTCGCGATGGAGCGCCCCGGACTACCGTCCCCACGCTGACCACCTATATCTGCGAAGGTGGAACGCCTCGTTATGTACGGATTGTCTTTCACGGGCGGGAGCACGTTGTTCCCCCCTGCTATGTCCTGGTCTTTCGTAGAAGGCGGTACACTAAATGCTCCTTTGGTCTTGTCCACGTTTGCTTGTGTATTTGGTTCTACGGGCCACTGAGTAGGAGGACCAGTCGGCATACCAGTCGGCATATAAGCCGGATATCCCCCGTACGCAGGCCCGCAGTACGCGTTCCACACTGGCATAGGCATGCCCTGCGTGATGGGGACGTGCTCGAGATTCTCTTTGCGGTTGAACCCGTGGTAGTAGGGATTCTGAGCGGGATGAGGCATGCCGATTGGTAAGGGTAGATGGGAAGGATCCCGTTTTGGGTAGAGAGACTGGCCGTGGTGTCCGTAGACGGGACCATGGTAGATTCTCACGATGTTGTTCTCGGAGTCGTAGTATGCGTTTGGCGGGGGGTCTTCTGGCGTTTCGATGACTCGTTCTGTGTGGACTACTCCGGCGCGGATGGGCTCGATAAGATTTGGGCGACGTGCGTGAGGGCCTGGGAATCCAGAGGGATAGCTTGGTTTCTTGTCCTTTGGGGCGTTTTTGGTCTTAGACGGTTCATCCTAGGATTCTTGTGGCTTCTCTTTCTCGGAGGACGCCTTGGCGGGATCGGAGTCCTTCTTGTCTTTCGGTTTTGGTGATTCGGTGTTCTGTTTGTTTTTATTCTTCTTTCCCTGGTTCTGGTTCTTCTTCGCAGCGTCGTCCTTCGTGGACCTGTCGGTATCAGTTTCGTCTTCGGTGTCCTTGGCAGACTCTGTATCCGAGGCGGAGTTCTCTGCTTCTTTACTTCCCTTTCCTTTATTACCCGCTTGGCCCTTTTTCTTATCCTTGCCATTCTTGCCTCCTGCTTCTGAGCTCTCTGCCTCCTTGGTGCACTTCTTGGCCTGTTTTTGCTTCTGCCGACCACGGATACAATCCTTACACTGGCAAGTTGGATGGGGCTTCGAGTCGTCCTCACTGTCGGAAGATTCGATGACTACTTTCTTGGCTTTCTTCCCGTTTGGATTTTTGGCAGGCGATTCGTCTGAATCGCTGGTGTTTACGACAGACTCGGCCTCGGAGACGGAGCCTGATTCTTCTGCAGGTTTCTTTTTCATGGCCAACTTCCTAGGTGTGTTTTCGAAACGAACCTTTTTGACGGGGGCATCCTTTTCGCTTGGCTCCTTTTTTTGATCTGCCTGATCGTGGGTACGTTATCTTGAGAGTGTCCTCTTCTGTTTCGTCATCCGTGAAGACCTCGACTGTGACTACTTCTCGGCGCTTGGGGGGCGTTTTGGGTATGGGACCGAGTGCGTCGGGAATGCTCGTCCCAACAACCCATTCGCAGAACAGGGATAAAGGAGCGCTGGCCTTCCGTGTCATGTTGCTTGTAGTCATGTTGCTTCTTGGGAGGGAACGACTGGAATATGTTGCTGTTTGATGACAGATTAGGAGTAATTATTAGGTGAAATATCAGCACCACGAGATTAGAACGACCGAGGCAGAACCAGTTCCATTATGCCCACCATGAGAGCGCGAAAGAGGCTGTTTGCGATGGTTGTCCGTTTGCAAGACCATCTGGTGTGTGGCCTGTGAGTCGGTGTCGGACAGCTGGCAGCAGACTTCACCGGCCCGTCAACTTCGAGTAGGAGATCACTTGGATCAGGTTCGTCACAACCAGATTTGTTACTTCTAGCTTACAATGGTCTTTAGGTGATGTTTGACCAACAACCAGCCCTCTTCCCTTTTGATGCATGACACTTGATCAAAGCTTGGATCCTCCCACTCCCATCATAGCCAATTCCAAACGTACAGCCAAATCCGCGATAATCTCCTCGCTGCCGCCGCCAACAACCTGTATCCATGTCAGCAACGTTTTCGATGTCTACATGCGTGCACAGCATCTCTTGACTCACCAGTATCCTCAGATCACGGTTAATCTGCTCGACAGCTGCACCGGGTCCGCCTTTTTGATAGCCTGCACCACCAAAGATCTGTGCTGCTTCTCTGGCCGCCAACTCAATAAGCTGTCCGCCCTGCACTTTCAGTAAAGCTACTCGACTGGCAATCTGCGGGTCTTCCCAGCCCAGCTCCCACGTCTTGATATGGTATGCCAGCTACTCGAGCCACGCCCAGTGAGCCTCAATCTTGTGAGCCAACTCAGACAACTTCCTCCGGATGACCTGATTCTGGATCAAGGGCTTTCCGAAGGTCTCTCTGTTCATGGCATACTGGAAAGACATGGCGAGGCAAGAACGCGCCTTGCGGTTGCATCCCACAGTCAGCAGGAAGCGCTCTTTGTTGAAGTTCTTCATGATCATCATGAAGCCTTCGTTCTCTTCGCCGACGATGTTCTCCACTGGGACCTTGACGTTCTCCAGGTACACAAATGAGGCACCACCCGCATTTTGGCCACTGTTGAAAATCTTCTGGTGCAAAATGCCGGGTGAGTCCATAGGAATCACCAGCAGGGACACTCCCTTCATGCCAGGCTTTCCTGTTCGTACAGCGGTAGTCATATGTGTTGCCCACGGGGTACCCGTAATCCACTTCTTGACGCCATTCACGATGTAGAATTTGCCGTCGGGGGGTCTTTTCCGCTGTGGTCTTGATTCTCGCAACATCCGAACCACCGCTCGGTTCTGTGATTCCCAAGGAGAAGTTCGTCTTCCTCGTGAAAAGTCCGGGAAGCCACTTCTTCTGTTCCTCGGTGCCGCAGTTCACGATGGGAGGAGCCCCGATGGCCGAAGCACCTGCCAACGCGATACCGACACCGCCTTCGACGCGAGACATCTCATCGCTCATGATTAAGAAGTGGAATGCGTCCAGGTCAGAATGAGGGATACCAGCCAGGTTTGGCACACCGGCCGGTCGGTACTCAGCAGGCACATCGGGGAAGGGAATGCCAGACTTGCAAAAGTGGTCTGCTACCTCTGGTGGAACATCGCCTTTCTCCTCCCAATCGAGCGCTGATGGCAGGAGATGGGTGTCGATGTACTTTCGCAGATTCTGTTGGAGCAACCTATGCGTGTTATTGTAATATGGCGAGTTGACACCCCGAAGCCAGGAAGGTTCGCTCCAGGGAATCGACTCAGGGATGTCGAGCTTAGGGTCAGAAGGCATGGTCGGGAGGTGATATGCCGACTATGTTATGGATAGAGGAGAGAAGTGAGAGACAGGAGGAGTGATAGGCGTGGCAGTAGGGGAATGAAAACTCCCAGCTACCCGGTGTTGAGACATGATGGGTATTTCATGCAGATGCGAGCCGGGATTAATGATCGGATTTGAATCTCGCATAAGTTGAGGAGCAAACTTGGTGTGCTGGCTTTGTGAGTGGTCTGGTGTGATGCGAGGCTGATGCGGTTGGGGTAGCTGAATGTTGCCTCGGCTCGGGGACGGTGCATCTCGAAGCGCCCCCTTCCACCACAGCATTTTCCGTGGCTCACACGCTGCCTTTGCGCTGTTGAGTGCCCGGCTAGTAGCTATTGTTCGGCTATTCAGTGGTCGACCCCGCCATCTGTGGCCCGCTGTGGACTCCCGGGACAACTCGAACAGGGCTGGCCGTGGCGGGGGTGGCACCTTCGCTTCGATCTGCAGCAGCACCGCGTTTGCGTCCAGATGTCCTTCCTAAATGTTCAATCCTGACTAATTTGAACCACAATTTTATGCTCGTGGATACATATTTGGCACATACGGAATCTTGTTTTGGTCAAGGGAGTAGAGTCAATTAATCTGCTCGTCAATGACGACCTCAAACATACTTATTTTCACACTCTGTAACACTCCACGACTGCATAATCAGTCCCTAGCGTCCGAAAGACCTTGACGACGTCCAAATCAGCTCTTCTCAGGATTGCTCTGAATCCTTCCAAGTTCCTCTCCTTGCCGCCGATCAAGCCCATGAAGATATCGTTCGCAATGGACACCGCCGACGGAGGATCTTCCAATACCTGCTCGACAATCAGGAGCCTGCTGTCCGACTCCATGGCCTCCGAGATCCGATTCAGGATGCCCACACAGTCGTCGTCCCCGTAATCATGGAGGCACCGTCGGATGTAGTACACCAGAGCTCCTTTGATGGGTTGCTCGCTGTGGAAGTCCAGGGGTACGAATTGCGCATGTTGAAGGTCACCAGTTGCAGAGGATTCGGCTTCGGCTACCACGGGCTGGAGATCTTCGACCACGCATCTCGACATGTCTAGCCCAGGCGTAGCATCATATATAGCTTGCAGAGCGTGGCCTTTACCGCCGCCAACGTCCACAACGAGGGCTCTCTCCGGCGTTTCGGCGGCTTTGGAAACGACCCAATCAAACTTGTAGCTGCCTACGGTCGGCGTCTTGCTTGCCATGGCCGCCATGGCGATCATCATGTTGTCCATGTGTTCCGCGTTACGATTCGTATGCTCCCAGACCGTAAGGGATGCATCGCCTGCTGCATAGGCAAATACCGTCTTGAGCTTCCCCGTGGGCTCTCGCAGACCAAATGTGTCAAAGTAGGTGGGTAGCTGTGCCATTGTCTTGAGATGCATATCGAAGCTGTATTTCCAACGTCAGTTGCTGCAGTTCATCTGTGGAGAAGCTGTTCATTAGGCGTACCCCAGGCTGACGAGAGAGCTCATTGGACTCTTGGGAGATGTGAACTCCCTGCTGTGAGCTGTGTGCGCGACTCTGCCGGGCTCTGTTTCTTTGAGAACCTGGGTCGATACAAGGGCTGCACCGAGACGAGCTATGGTCCTTTGTCAATAGCTGCGAGCTTCAATGTGTCCGTCCGGTATGAGAGCCACATGCCAATGAGTGCTGTCTCTGCCCCAATGTGATATCCTAGCTCTTTTTAGGAGATGGAGCCTTCAGAAGGTATCTTGCTAAAAATATCCCACTTGATGAACAATCTCAGTGCGCTGAACTTGGCCAACATGACCATGACGTCCATGAGCTGTGCCATAGGTTGCTTGATGTCTCGGATCAAAGACTCCGCAGAGTTGATCAAATTTTCTGCTTTTGGATGGAGAGTGACAGAGAAAGAATCTGCTCGAACATCCTTAGCGACAGCAGTGAGCTCTGATGCGAGAGCTTCCATTTGGAGAGCCACCCCAGCGTTGTGCTCTTCAATTGAAGCCATTATGGCCCGAGAAAGATTAATACACGTAAAGCCTTGTTACGAAGTAAAAATATCTTGCAGATCTGGGATTTAACATTTTGCTTGTTCTGTTGTAAATGCTTTATATGTTTTGCTCGTCATGTGTTGGCTTACATCTATCATAAGTGTTCGGACATAAATAATTCGGAGTCGGGAATGCTTCTACATCAGAATAGCACGGTTTTCTTTCCTGCATTTGACTTCGACGAATAATTGACATGCCCCAATATTATTACACGTCTGACATACTGAAATCAGTACTTAGTAGGCCCATAAACACAAGATGACAGCTCACCGTTGACGTATTTGGGCAACTGAGTCCCACTTTAAGTCGGACGCAGTTCGGGGAATTGCCACAAAAGTCGGGGATAACACTACAATTTCCCGACTTCTCGCTCCATCATTTACAAGCAATGGCTAGGTCTCCGAACAACAATGGATTGAACTCGGATTCGGTCCCTTCATTCTGCAGCTATGAACGGCTCAAGTTCGGTGATGCCGCGCAGGCGACGTCGGCCAGCAACTTCATGCGAACCCTGTCGCGCACGTAAGCTCCGATGTGATCGCATGCAACCGTGTACACGATGCAAGAGGGCTCGTTTACCCACCAATTGTTTTTATCGAGAAGATTCTGCTTCAAATGAAAGTGGAATTAAGCATAATAGCTCTAATGCCACAGGCAAGCATCCATCCGCCAACCCTGTTGGAAGTCGACAACCACAGACTTTAGAACCAGATTCGTGCTCTTACGCCGAGGACAGAAATGGAAGCGACGACATATCCGCGAGATTGGAACGACTCGAGACTTTGTTTCAGAGACTCGCCAACGGTAATACACGAACAAAGGACTTATCATCCCCATCAAATGCGCAGAACTTGCCAGCCTCGAGCTTGCCGTTGCGCAACACTACAGAGAAGGTGCGCTTCTACGGTGATAGCCATTTGCTGCATCTGGCTCGGGTGATGGTAAGAAGCTCCAAATCAATCCACTAAAGATAAACTTTACCAGACTGACGAGGCTAGCCTTCCATAGCTGGGAGCTTTGAAAATCCCGAGGTGGACTTCTCGCTCAATGGCAGGGATCGTGGTGCCGTGGAATTGATGGAACTGTGCAGAGATCTTCGAAGTGTACGGAATGCGGCCAAAGCAAAGTCTAGAAACGACTTGGACAGTCTCAAGGCGGAATTAATTTCCCATTTGCCATCTGCGTCGATTGCCTCAACGTTGATCGATTCTTACGTGGCTACTTTTCAACCAATTTATCGCATTATACACATGCCGACTTTCCGCCAGGAATGCGACAGCTTCCGTGTGCTTGAAGACCCAAAGAAGGCAAGAATTGGCTTCTTGGCATTATTATCAGTGGTATTGGCCCTGGGGAGCACCTTTATCGTGACCTCGGATGGGACACAGCTGCGCAGCAAAGCTGCTACATGGAATTACTTGGCCCAGTCTTGGCTTGTCGGAAGCCAAGAAAAGACGACATTGAATATTGAGGGCTTACAAGTGTTCAGTTTATTGTTGCTCTCCAAACAGACCACGCTCCACTGTCCTGGCCCGACATGGTTGTCGGCGGGCTCTCTCTTTTCAGCTGCCATGTCCATGGGGTTGCATAGAGATCCATCTTGTTTTCCGTCAGTGTCACCCTTCCAAGGCGAGATGAGAAGATTGTGGGCGGCGATACTAGAACTTACCTTGCAATATCATCTGGATAGCTGCGTTCCGCTACTTCTGTCCAGAGAAGACTACGACACGAAACTGCCCGCAAATATTCGTGACGATGAGCTCCAGTCAAATAACTGACAGTTTCGTCCAAGAGCGATCAGAGCTCATCACTGAGGCTTCGCTGCAAATTGAGCTGGCGACATCTGCGCCGCTGCGGCTGGAGGCAGTCAGACTGATGAATGGCGTGCGGAGTCAACACAACTTCGACCAAGTCATCGATTTAGGCAAGCGATTGAGAACGGCTGCAAGCAAAATGGAAGCCAAGATGTCTGCGGCTAGCGACGGCAGCCAAGGCCTTCTCCAACCTTTTCACCGACCTTTAATGGACATGTTTTTCCATCGCTACATCATCCTTCTCCATCAAAAGTACATGGTTCTGGCCCGGGAGCACCCAAGTTATTATCTTGCACGGAAAGTTTGCGTCGAATCAGCCTGTGACATGGTCCACGGTGTTATGAACATAGATAGCCGCTACGACGAACGCCAACGAGAGCGGCTGTTCCATCTCACATACGTAGGAAGAGGCTCGTTCAAAGGCCCGCTGGGCCTGCACATCATCCTCGTCCTTGGCCTTAAGGCGCTGCTTCAGCTCGAAGAGAAGGAGAAGCACGGCGATGACTTACTCGACGTCAGCCATCAGTGCCAGGGACATTCTATTGTCGGGCATCTGGAAGACATACAGGCGAGATTGCTGGAGAGCATTCAGTTCGGAAGCGTAAGCATGAAAGCCTACAATTTTTTGACCATGCTTCTAGCGCAAATACAGACTGCTAAAGAGGGAGGTCTGACGAGAGAGGGGATCATTGTGCGCCTACGACAGTCGGTTCTTAACTGTTCGGCCGCTGTGGAGGAACATGCTGCGGAGTTTGGTGATGCATCTCAGAATGCCTCTACATTTTGTGATACTCAGCAGTCAGACTTGGATCCAATGCAATTTGACATGGTATGTACTGTCGTCGCATCTTCCCGTACTCCGTTTATCTAATCGTCATACCATAGGATGGTATCATTAACTGGGATATTTCTCAATGGCTCAACCTGCCTGACTTTGCATGAGGACCGTCTCCGTACACAGACTTTTAACCTTGATCATGGCAACCAGTTCCATCAATTGGTCGAAATACCGATTCTTGGTCTCTGCTGGGATAGGGCAGCACAGCTAACCTCGAGCAGGATCGTGTCAAAATTCTGCATCGCCGCAACGGCTTTTCGCTAATCTTGCTATGTAATAACTTATATGGACTAATAGTATTATATATATGAAGGTATTAAGATATACCTATGACCGTTTAAATTTGCCAAACTGCACAAATAAACTTCCCGTCTCCGCAGATATTCTCACAACGTTGTGGCACACCCTCACCTGCGCAGCTTCAGCACAATCCACGACGCAATACGATACCCAGCAATAATCGCAACCATGATGCCCACGTTCTGCCCCGTCTTCCCCGTCGCATACCCATACTGGCTCAGCACCGCTTTCCCGTCAATAGCGCACTGATCCGCAAGCGGCGAATCGAA
Source organism: Periglandula ipomoeae IasaF13 (assembly GCA_000222875.2). Lineage (NCBI taxonomy): Eukaryota > Fungi > Ascomycota > Sordariomycetes > Hypocreales > Clavicipitaceae > Periglandula > Periglandula ipomoeae. Next base: position 25,134 of record AFRD01000436.1, read on the forward strand.
CATGCACCGACAGCCCTGTCCGCACGAATACGTGCGATCGGCGAACTCATTCACCATCATCCCCTCAAACACATACTTTTGGTAATCCCAGTAGTGAAACACATACTTGTAGAACACGTTCAGAATGATTGGCGGAACCATGAATCCACCCACCGACATCCACAGACCGTTCGCAAACGCCACGAGCGCCAACGAAATCACAAAGCTCGGAACAAGAGAGCTCATGAACACGACGAGCGATTCCGCCGCCAGGAGATCCAAGAACAACCACATGATCCACGTGAAGAACGCAGTGGTGGTAGGTTGAAAATTCGAAAGCCAGTACGAAATGACCGAGAACAAAACCGAAATGAAAAACAAGTACGGTATCCCGATGAGGAAATTGGCGATGATGAAGGCTGTTGCGCCATAGAGACCGTTGTGGTGCTCCTTGACGTACTGGAGGCGGTCTTCCAGGAAGGCTGGCACGTAGGCGACTGCCATGAAGGACATGAATGCCGAGCCGAAGAAGATGGCGTTTATGAATGGTTGGATGGATTCCTGGGTAGGTGAGAGGCGTACCCATACTGTGCCCATCATGATGGCTAGACCGGTGTACATTGCTACGCGGATGCCGTAGGCTACTACGTCGCGGTAGGATTTGATGAATGAGCGGTGGAGCAGCGTGAGGGTTGTGCTTGGGAGGGACGGAGTTTTCATGGCGGATAGGTTGAGCGGGTGCTGTTCTGATTCAGCTGCTTTTATGGTCGTGAGGGACTGTTCGCATTGCGGCGATGAGGTCCATTGGCTGTGTAGATGATCGAGCTGTTGAGAAGCGGTGGTTTCGTCTTGCGCAAAGTCAATGTTGACAAGGTCGAGGAGGAACTCCGCTGGGTTGATGTAGTTGGGGACTTGAATGCCGAGGTTCTGGTAGTGGGTGAGGACATCGGATACGGGTTCAAAATAGTGCGTTTGACCACGAGACAAGAGGACGAGTTTGTCAAAGAGGTTAAATGTCGAGGTCGAGGGCTGGTGAATCGAGCATATGACGAGCAGGTTGTGCTGGCACGCAATATCGCGAAGATACGTAACCACTTCACGCGAGGCAGCCGAGTCGAGACCGCTAGTTAGTTCGTCAAGGAAGAGGATCTTGGGACTCGTAATAAGCTAGCTTACGACGCCGACGCGGCGCTTCTGTCCGCCCGAGATGCCCTTGCGGATGGGCGTGCCGATGAGCGTGTTGGACTAAGCGGTCAGGCCAAAGGCTGAGAGGAGGGATGTTGTTCGGAGGGCACGTTCTTTGCGAGGGAGGGATGAGCTGTAATGGATGAATTAGTAAGAACTGCCTTTTTGTGCGAGATCTTGATGTCTTGGAGAGCATAGACGTTGGGGGCAGAAAAGTTGTTTCGAGTGCAGACTGCATACCTCGTGTTAGCTAGTCGAGACGCAAAATCAAGCGTCTCCCGAACAGTCAAAGATCCAATCAGCGCATCATCCTGCTCTACAAAGCATGTGATCTGTCGAAATGCCGACTCTGACACCTCTGTGCCGTTGATCAAGACCCGCGATTGTACTTTGCTGGCGTTCGTGGGACGGCGAGCGAGCACATTAAGGAGTGTCGTCTTGCCGCAGCCGGACGGGCCCATGAGGGCGCATATCTCACCTAGGTATCATTAGCATTCTCTTCCAGCCAAACACTCACAGCTTTAGCAACTATCAAGTCAAGGGATGACAGAAACGGGCCAAAATCAAATCAAAACACCATCGCAAGAGTCGAACTCACCAGCTCTCACCAGGCCCGCCGCCTCATCCACAATATTCTTCGGCCTCCCGCTCTCGCGGTCCTTGACCGTCACACTGACCCCGCTCCATGTGATGCTCTGCACAATCGAATTGTGCAAGTGAGCGTCCCCGACAGCCTGCTGCTCCGGGTCATCGACCTTGGGCTCCGGCCCCGTATAAGTCGATCCGTTGGAGCGCATACTCAAATCTGAAGCGCATACAAAACTCGTATATCGACCCTTGGAAACAGATAGAGTGCGATTTTCAAGGATCAAGGGCCGGAAGGGTCCTTGAGAAATAAATGAAAAATTTCTTGTCCTGCCCTCGGTGCTATTTCTCAAGTTGGTACGGTGGTCAGCATGAAAAGCCAAGGACTGCAAGGCTAGCAGGGATATGGGCGGGCCGGTGCGTAGCACAGAGGTGGGCGAAGGAGGGAGGAAAACCGGTACAGCAAGGTCCCGCACAAAATAATTGGTGATGCAGATGTGGTTTTGGTCGAAAATGGTATGCCGTCTGCGGGTTGTTCTATGGAAGTCCAAAAAAAAAAAATCTGGTGATTTGGCGGTCAGAGTGTCGTATTTGGGCTGCGAGGGTGACTTTGTGCGCTGCGGCTGATATGTTATGAGATGTTGGGGATTGGTGAGAAATATATCAACTATAAGATATCTGTCAGATCAGCTGATTATTGGAACGAACCAACGAACAAAGAATGCTCGGCCCAAATGCCTCACAATGTAATTACAATGCATCGCGACCACGAGAGTCGGCGATGTGGTCTGGCCTGGTTTATTCGCCCGGCGGGGCCGCCGACGAGGTGCATGTCACGAAATCACTCATCTTGATGGGCTGGGGTCAGCATGCGTGAACAAGCTGTCTTGCATCGCTAGCTGTGTTTGGTACACGTTTTTCCATGATGCTAGGTAAATCTCAGTGTAGTGTGTCAGCACAGTAACAGTACACCTCGGAAAGGCTAATTTACCGTCTGTCCTAAGGACGCCCCTTCGCATCTCGCATTTCTGTCCATCGTTGCCCGACGGTCCGGAGGCGGCATCATTGAAATTCAGAATCCAAACGGCGGCCGGGGATCCACAATTCATCCTCTAGCGACTGTTTTCTGACAGCGTCCTGGGGCAGCGCGCCCGATTGGTCCGATCAGCCCGGCTGCCGCTTTTCTGGTCGCCGACTATGAGAGAAAGAATCCACTGTCGCCGCTTTGTTTTGTCTGTCGCGGCAGTCGTCAAGGTCAATGTCAATGCTGCCGGGCTTCGTCACGTCGCAATACCCAACTATCAAACGCCGAGCGGCTATTCATATGCGTCAGCATGCTGATATCAAGCTTCGCAAGCTTCTCACTCGCCGATTCACGGTGGATGGTCGGGCTCTTCCACGTGGCAATGAGGCCGACACGGCTGACACTTGCCTTCGAGAAGGGGCAGATGGAACGACAGCCACACCAGCGACAGCCCGCCAGCAGGTCGTTTGTCTGAGATGATCGCCGTTCTGTTTATCGCTCTGCGCTAGATTGTGCCCGATCTCAGGGTCTCTCGCATATACTTGTTGAGATAGCCTTCTGCACGACCGTAGGGCTGCAGCTATCCCCCGTCCATCTCCGCTTACCGTGGGATTATTGCGCCCGACTTGGCTTCACGTCCCACACGAATCATTGTACCACACTGGAAAGTAGTAGCCAGCTAAAATAAATGACCGAGGAGCCTCATATTGTAGGTGAAAGATGTGCACAACTGCAAGCCCTTTGCCGCAATGTAGCATTGTTGACATGCGTGTATTATTTACAGGACCCAACTTTTCCGTGTTCCCCATTACGCCGTTCAAAACTCACTTTTTGACTATAATTGGGTTCATCCAAGTCCAGGAAAAAGTAACTCTTTCGCGGACTTCGTGGACTATTTCTGGCCCGACTCAGCTAACTGCTACCTCAAAAGGTTGCGTATCGCCTCAAAATTCTCAATTTCATTGATGATCGAGTCATCTGTCGCAATGGTGTTGAGCATATCTTCTGGAGACAGCCCTAGCCAGAATTGCGAGTTTGATCGTTGTTGCTTCTTCACCTTGTAGATTTCCTGGGCCACCGCCTTGACTTGCCCGTGAGCTCGATCTGCCGCGGCCCACACCTCAGAAAGGCGGTTCAGCGCTCCGATGTTCAAGCGAACTTGTTGCCGAAGATCGTCATCATCATGCGGTATGAAAAACAGGGCCCACCTGCTGAGATGCACGATCGAAGACAGCGTAATAACGCACGTAAAGAAATGGGTGTGCGAGAGTAGCGGGACTCTGTGTGATCATGGAGCTGATGCTGTTGGCGGACTGGA
>AFRD01000435.1:0-29329 GCA_000222875.2 Periglandula ipomoeae IasaF13
TTTGTATTGTTGGTGTATTTTTTTTTTTTTTTTTTTTTTTTTTGTTTTTTTTTTTTTTTTTTTGGGTTAGGTCTTGGCCAGTGCATTTTTGACGAAGTTTGAACATCCTTGCGCCTCATTGAAGCAAATATCGAGCGCTCCAAGTCATGACACTTTCTCAACAAAAGCAAGCGGCAGACGCATGTCTTCAAAGAAAACCACTATTCATTGCGCCGCTTCCATCAAAACCCGGCAGTCCCAATCCCTCCATACGTAACGTTCTCATTGCCAATCGAGGCGAAATTGCTTGTCGAATTATCGCGACTTGCCGGAAATTAAACATCAGGTCCATAGCAGTCTACGTTGAAGAGTTTGTCACCCCTCCTTACACGCACTCCATGAGCTGACATCAGCTTCACTAGAGATGTCAAATCTCGCCACGTTCTCCTCGCCGACGAAGCAATTTGCATGGGCAGCATCGAGGGCCGGGCTGTCAACCCATTTCTTGATGTTGAGCTCCTTGTAAAAACTGCGCTGGAGGCATGTGCAGATGCAATTCACCCTGGGTACGGATATCTGAGTGAGAATGGTTCATTCGCGTCCCGAGTGCGGGAGGCTGGTATGATCTTCATCGGCCCAACTGCCGCCGCCATGGACACCCTAGGGGACAAGCGCAGCTCGAAAGCCTACCTACTAGAGCATGCCCCGGAGGTACCATTAATCCCTGGATTTTCGGGAGAAAGCCAGCAAGTGGAAGAGCTTGAGCGCGCTGCCGTCGCCATTGGATTTCCCGTGATGCTCAAAGCCTCGGCTGGTGGTGGCGGTAAAGGAATGCGCATCATCAGAGAGAAATCGCAGCTGAGGACAGAGCTAGAACGTGCACGCTCTGAAGCTCAACGCTTTTTCGGGTCCAGTGATTGCATTTTGGAGAAGTATATCGAGAAGAGCAAGCACATAGAGATTCAGGTAATGGGCGACTCTCACGGCAATGTGGTGAGCTTCTTTGAGCGCGAGTGCTCCATCCAACGCCGCCATCAGAAGGTCATTGAGGAAAGCCCAAGCCCGCTACTGACGCCAGAGATGCGTCGCGCTATGAGTGACTGCGCCGTGAGCATTGCGAAGCTGATCGGCTACCAGAATGCAGGCACTGTCGAGTTTGTTTTTGATGTGGAAACGGGCCGTTTTTACTTCCTCGAGGTAAACGCTCGTCTACAGGTCGAACACCCCATCACTGAGGAAGTGACTGGTTTCGATCTTGTTTCACTCCAGCTGCAACATACAGCTGGAGGGAATCTCAACGACCTTGCCGAGGTTATGGATGTTAAGCAAATGGGGCACGCGATCGAATGCAGACTATGCGCAGAGGTTCCGAAGCAAAACTTCTTCCCAGACAACGACACGATACGCCTGTGGCTCCTCGCAAACGAGCTCTTGGATGCTGGGAGGAACGTCCGTTACGAGACGTCAGTTCAATCGGGATCACCAGTCTCCATCTACTTCGACCCCATGATTGCCAAAATCGTTGTCTGGGCGCCCACGAGAAGTCTCGCCATCGACAAAATGGCTAGCGTTCTTGCAAACACTGCTTGTATTGGCATTAAGACCAACCAATTCTTTATGCGTAACTGCCTGCTTCAGACAGCCTTCCAAGATCCCCAATACACCACTTCCTTCATCCCAGAAAACCTGCCGAGCCTTCTATCCCAGCCTATGGACAAAAAGTCTATGTCTATACGAAAATTGTCTGCCATTATCCCTAGTCTATTGTTGCGAAATCTGAGCGATAGCGGAAGAAGTTCTGCCATACCGCGTGGAAGCTTCCTCAATTTGCGGCGACAATTTCGCAACCAGTGGTTCGATCGGGTCAGTGTCCATTGTGACATTGTGACCACTTTTAACGATTCCACGACTAGCGACGACCTCAAAGAAGCAGAAAACGAGCATAATATTTGTCTGTATGTCCCTCCTGAGCCTGGTCAAACCACCGGCAGCTTTGATTATGAGCTGATCACGTTACCATTGTATGACGACACCGAGAGAATAGACGGCCAAACAAATTCTGCTGCGGCCGGGGTTTCAGCCCGATATAACCGGATAAGTAATATGCTGAGATCTAGAGAGCGAGACGGAAACTCGACAATTCTAAGGGTTCAGGTACATAGGTGGGATGACCTAAAGACTGAAGCTCGATGGCACGCCGCATCCGACCAGCCCGCGAGAGCCATGACGCTTGACCTTTCCATCAACGGGCTTAAGATTCGCGTGCACTGCGTCATCTTGAACACTCTATCTTTGGATCGGACTCAAACAGTGATTTGCCATTTTCCACATCTCGGTATGCAGATCCAGTTTGAGCGGGATAGTCTGCTGTCTTACGTCGAGAAGTATCGTTCATCAGTTGTGGTGCATTCCAGAGACTCGCAAAAGACTCTGAAAGCCCCAATGCCCTGCAAAGTCTTATCTATTCTGAAGAAGAATGGAGATGACGTCAAATCCGGAGAGGCAGTCATGGTGATTGAAAGCATGAAGATGGAAGTAAGCATATATGCCAACGCGGACGGGAAGCTTGAGACAACAAGAGAAGTGGGCGAGGCGGTGGATGAGGGTAAAGTACTCTGTCAGATTAATTAATATCATTTTCTGCTTACTACATATCTTGCATGTTGAGGGAATTTAATGTGCCATCACGCGGAAGGAGTTGTCGCGTCACAGTTTTCGTCGCATGAGGCTGTTGCTTTAGCTCCATCATGCCGATATCAGAAGCTCAATCGCACCGCACCATACACCGCGTGAAAAGAGACAGAAACAGTACTCGGGCATTGGATCATGCAGTCATAACGGCAGTGATGTTGTATATGTTAGTGTGCCGTTGTGTCATTCTGTGACCAACAGTTGTCTGTGACGTAATTTTGAAGCAGGAGATACTTATTGGCAATCCCCGCAGAGAAAACAGCAGAGAAGCAGGGCTTGTTAGAAGTGTTTCATTCTTCTCAATTAATTGCCTGATGAGGAAGCATCACATAGGCGGGGCAAATCAGACGCAAGTCCGGAGATCACTGCACTGCTTGCCAGTGTCCAGAACCTGTTTGCGGGGGAAGGAGGTACCTGTAAAGTACCTGGACTCTCTCATAAAATTACTACATCTAGTAAAGAACAAAATGCCACATCGTTTGCCACGCCCCTCTCCAAACGTCTACGCCCACAACCCCCCATTTACCATGACTCGACTTCTTTCCATCATGTGATTATGAGTCGATGCCTCGCCATCAAGCGCTTGCCATTGATACGAACGTTCATCAGGGAATCTTTGTTGATGCAGCTCCATTTCTTGCGTGGGACTCCAGCTGTGCAAATGAGTTTCCCCACGTCTCGTTCTCAATATGTCATTGACTCGACGCAATGATGGTGCGTGTTTTAACCAATTCACATACCTCGTAACCTCTGTTCACTGCCATGAGAATCCAAGTAATGACACGTTCACCTGCTAGGCTGTCCTGAGTGTCGCCGTCGTCGCTTGCGATGCGACAAAACGGTGCCAGAGTGCCTGAAATGTCTCAAGAAGGGATTGAGTTGCTCTGGTCAGGGGTTTAAATGCCGTTTCAGCTCACACATGAGCAACATCACAGCTCAGAAACATTCCCGTGCTGCGGTTCCAACCAGTCCGCGTCGTAGACGCATCCGGACTCCGAATCCGACAGATGTTCAAATCACCGCCTCGGCGGAATACTCAAACGGCTCGGACATGGTCTTCATGCGTCTCGAGGATCCTTCGAATATTCATGAAGTTACTGTGAATGAAGTGGAGGCATCTTCAATCTGTCCCAATCCCAAATCGCATGCATCCGCTTCAGACAATCGGGTCACTCGCCAACCAGACATAAGAGGCCATTCGGCTCAAATTCTGCGGCCAGCAATTGAGCTACTTAGTCCTCAACGTAGACTTCTATTCCAACATTGTAAATTTTTTTCCCCAATCTCTGTCACTCTTGTCCTGCTGTTGTGCACAGAAGCTGACGAAAGAATGCGTGCCCAGTCTCGGAGTTCATCGCGCCTAAGATGGTGCTTTACGACTGTGGTAATAATGGCTATCGCGACATTATACTACCTTTAGCTTGTCAAGATGATGTTGTTGGAAGAGCGGTCTTAGCCGTTGCGGCATTCCATCTCGGTGAGCGTGCAAGTCACCTGCTTGTGAGGGCAGAAGCCACACAGCAGGCTGTTCTTACGAAGCTACTCCGAGACTCCATGGAACTCACGCCTAGCCATGTCTTCAACTTGTCGACATGGGCAGCCATACTCGTTCTACTTGTAGGCGATACCATCACTGGCTCGACGAACTACATCCTACTGCTAGAGATGCTGAGGCATCTAGCATACTCGGCCGTCCCAAACCACTCGATTCCTGACGGTGCTAGGGCGTTTCTGTTGGAACAAACCAGAATGTCAGTCACTTATTCATGATGATCTTCCTTGCCAGCCGTCGCGTAGCACGCTCTGCTAATGCGATCTTTAAACAGGTTCGAGCTATTCGGCGCTGCTTTGACAAACGAGAACAAGGGTCTCGAACTTCTTTCGGGCCCTATAGAGCCTTATCTCGAATTCCTATCGTCTGCGGTGCCTCCGCTGGACAGCATGCGCTACAACAACATGATGCTGATCCGCTCAGCTACTCGAGCCGCTTGCGAACTGTGTGTGAAACGAATTCAGCACGGCCGCGATTACATCTGTCCAAGCGAGGATCTTGAGTCATTGAAACAGACAGTGCTGAGTCTTGAACCCAATATAGATGGTGCACACGCCCTTGTGTGGACTTGCTTCGTGGCTGCCGCAGAAAGTGTGCAACCCGAGTACCGGTATTTCTTCTCACACCGTCTGGCATCCCTCTACACGTGCACCAGGTTCGGTACCATTCCCATGGCTATGGAGACCCTGAAGATCATCTGGGCAAAGCAAGGCAAGCAGAAGTGGACAGAGTTGGTCACGCTTGAAAGGCCAATACTCATCATGTGAGCGTCTTGCCATTAAGCAAGTACATAAACTCAGCGCAGGGACAGTCGATATCGTGGCTAGTACTATTGATACCCTATTTTATTCCATGAATGAAACAACTGGTCTGGTGGTCCATCAATGCTGCTCTATAGCCTTGGCTTATCCGACGAGGATTTGGCACGCAATGCTCCAACAATCGCCGCCGCGGCGCGAGTGCCTTCCTGGATAGCGCCGTCAATGAAGCTACGCCAGCCCAACGCCCAATCTGAGCACGCAAATACAATGTTTGGAGTTGATGCTCGCATGTCTTGTAGGTGGTTTGAGATGAGTCCGGGGGCAGGGAAGAACCTGCGAGCCGAAGTCAGCAATCCAAGATCTCACTCTATAAAATCACCTCCTAGGTACCACTTACCAAGCTCCTTTGGCGAACTCGTCCTTTGACCAATTGTGGAAAACCTGCGGGATCTTAGCTGCTGACACGATAGCAAGAGGATGAGCACATACCAGCCTCTGCACAGTCATTGGGGCAAAGCCTTGGAAAGCGTCGATGGTATGCTTGATATTGTCTTCTTGGTGGAAATGGTTGTGTTGAGCACCGAATGCAACCACATGGGTATTCCCCGCAGGGGTTGTTCCATCTCCGAAACCGTAGATGAGGCCATTGTGCGGATAGCTGATGCCAGTCATGGATCGCAAGTCACGTTCGGAGATCTCAGCGTGCACTTTGACATATTGATTTATATGGCCAATCGTGGCAGCGGCGGTCTTGCCAGCCGACAGTGGTGGATCAAACTTGATATCGTTCAGAACGTTGAGGGGAATTGCGCTGATCATCTTACGCCCGCTGAATTTCTGGCCGCCGCTGGTCGTGACTTGGACACCGTCCAGCTCGTCCTTGACGATGGCGTAGGTGAGGTTGCCGGTTGAAAGAGCTTCGTGGAAGAAGCGAATCGCAAAGGAGGACTGGCCTTTCTTGAACTTGTAGTGGACGAGGTAATTGATAAGTCCATCATACGTGTAGTCACAGAGTGCCCACCAGTGCAAGAACTCGTAAAGACTTGTCGTCTCCAGCGTGCCACCACTGCATAAGAGAACAAAGGCCTCGATGCAGTCGCTCGTTGGGGGTAATTTCGTCTCGGATCTCGACCAGGCGGTCAGCAATAGTCATGTGGTCGGATTTCCGGGCAGCTGCAGTTAATATCCCGCTATGTGGAAATGGTACAACGTCTTTGCCGAGATTTCCGTCAACATTGACTAGCTTCTTTATGGCTGTCGTCATCAACCCATCCTTGAACTCGCATTAGATCTCAGAGTATAGGTGGTCAAAGAACCGGGGGTCTTACCTCCTCTTCGTGACTAAAGCTTTGGACGCCCTTGGCGCTAGACAGAAGAAAGCGGTTAATTCCCTTGGAGAAGTCGTAAGAGCTCTCAATCTCATCTTGCATGCCGTATCTGGCAATCTCGCGCCAAACGTGGGTCTGATTCCAGTATACCCATGTGCCGCCCATCTCTTAGGGGTACCCATCTATGTTGGAGGACCAAGAGCGACCTCCAATCCTATCGCGAGCTTCGAGAAGCAATACTTTCAATCCTAGGGGGCGGCCAAGAGACGTGAGAAACTAGAAAACAATTGCGGACGGGCTCATTTTCTTACATACCAGCAAGAGTGGCATCTCGAGCTGCTGTAAGGCCGGTGTAGCCTGCACCTACAATGACCAAATCGAACCCTTCATACTGATCCTTGACGTTTATTGGCGGCTGTATCACGCCAATGGACGGAATGCCAGCTTTGAGGCCGTCAGATTCCGTCCAAGAATAGCCATCCTTTGATGTCATTTTGATCAAAATACAAAGTGTTGAAGAAAATCAGTCGCCCAAGGTACGTTAATGAAATTACTGTACACCTATGCAATGCACCTAGAGAGTGTCCCCAAATTTATACTATTTCCCCTGGCCGCAAGATCGTCTTCAACGAGCGTTATTGATAACACAGCTAGCTCTCGCAACAGGACCCGCCATGGGCCCATGGCTGTCTATTACCAGATAAATGGGGTGACGTGAAGTTCCCAAGCCTAGAATCCTAGCAATGGACTTTCTCCAAAAATTTCCCGATTTGGTATAGGTTAGGCCACCCGTGCCGGATATTGTGTGACTACTCGGTAAATACCTAGGTAGGTAGAGTAACAGGCTGCAGGAACAAGCTGGCTAATGTCACTGCACCCCGCTGCGCCCCAGAAATCGACTCATAAACATTGAGCATTGAACGTAGGATACTCGGAACGAAGGAAATAAAGTATTAGCGCGAAGTCGGCCGGAAGGATGTTTTCAGGGTTACTAGGACATGATGTCTGCCGACAACACGATTGACCTCAAGAGTTTGCAGGCAAACGTCATGCAATTATTTGACGGCAGCATTCGGCAAAGACCCGACAAAAAAATAATTCACGGTGGCCGCGTCAACCTCAGATCAGTCGGTGCTGCATGTAATAAAGCTCCTTCCCCTTGCATACCTGGGTAGGCAGCTCAGTAGGCCATGTTCATGTAACGGCTCATCGCTTCGGCAGGAATTCAGTTCGGCAACTACCACGCACCTTGTTTTCTTTCGCAACAAGGGGCAAACAAGTAAGATTGTAAACGAGGACATTTTGAATTGCACACGCGACTGTGGCACGTCAATATTCACAACCACTGGTTCGCGAGTCGACCTATTGAGTACAGTGCAGAAAGCCACTCCATACGATACAGGACGGGCGGTGGGAAGAGTTTATGCTTGATACCCCGACGCTTTCGTCATCGTAGCTTTGTACAACTCGACTTATCAACTCGACTACGAAACGTTCCTCTGACCCTATTCTAGCATTTTAAATTCGGGTCACTCCTACATTAATTGACCTCAAATGGCCATTTGATGTCATGCTTTTATTTTAGGACCCTCGAGTAATTGCAGGCCAATCACGGCGAATTCGAGAAGCTACCAATTTCACTGCATGTGGCGTCTTCAATGTGGATAGCTATCTTGCTTGGCAATTTTCTCGAAAGCCGTTTCTGAGACATCCGCCCAAAGCTGAGTATTCAATCTGGTTAAAGGATCAAAATCTCCAGCAGAAACCGAAGTCGTTCAACGGAAGGGGAAAGTTTTCAGTGACCAATTGGACGCGAGCGAAGTTCGTGTGGAAGTGGAAACTCAAAGTGTTTGGACACCCAGCATCGTCAGCATATCAGACTATTCGAAAGGTAAGGAATTATCTGAATTGGCAGTGCAATCGTTGACAGCTTCAAATGCACTATACTCAGGTTGGTAAGAATTAGTAATGTGTAAAGACGCTAATTTTACTGGTAAACCGCCATCAATGAGATATGTGGGATAATCGTGAGTGTTATAGTCCTTCAAAAGTTTGATTTGGAAATACCGGTCATTGTCCTGTAAAAAGTTAAAAGCCACAATTGAGCACCATTTGTGACGTGAGCGGAATCGTCCGCGGGTTCTTGTTCACATATTGTTTGGTCGTTCATCTGTTTCTGCCCGCAACCAACGGTACTAAGCAACAAATATGTCTATCATTCCTGTACAGCTTGTGCGACAAGGCTCCCGATTGGCTCCCTCGTTCGGAGCTGCCTCCTGGAGGATGAGTCTTATCTGCTGAGACAAGATTGCAACCATATCCGGCCGCGTCGTGCCATGAACAAGGTTGGTGCTTGACTGGGTACCCCATATGCGGTTGGAAGTGTCAAAATCAAGGTGCTAATGTGCACTCTAAGTCCGTCGTAGAGCTCCTTGTACCTGTTTGACTTCCCGCTCTCACTGATGACTTAGATGTTCCCCTCTAATTAAGGGACTAATCTAGCGAATCAAGGATTTTGCTTCATATCTTTCATCACAAATTGTTTAGATTAGCAGGAAAAAAAAACCGCTAGGAAATAAGAAACGCAGCACAAGACCAAGTATAGCATTCAGCACTCGAGGGTAAAGGCGCCCTCCCCGAGGTTTCTTGACGGGACAAGAATTCTCCGTGTCGGGGTTATCAATATTTTTCGCTTAAGACATGCCGGGAAATATGACTGACACAAGGGGCGATTGTTCTCTTCATCCCAACATGCTGCACCTTGAAGACTAGGCAATTGGCAATTTCGCGACTGGGTCAACCGATGAAATGAGCAGCCGGGTCTGGATTGTGCGGGTCTCATCTGCGACATACGGCTGTTAGTCTGCTGCCCATTCCCCAGCGATGTTCTTTGAGTTGTCAAACCTGCTATTCTGTGTCAGGAATGCGACACTAGTTTAGTGCCTGCCAACAAGGTTTAGCGGCAGCACGAGGAGGCTTTAGTGTACAAAATCTCCGAGATTTTTCGTGGCAACTAAACTTCAACCATGAGAAGTTCAGGGATCGGCGGTGATTGTATGGAACTTCTTCAATGAACTCGTTTCCAAACATTTGCATTTCAGCTTTATGATAGTTATTTCTAGTTGCACAGCACTACCGTAGATGTTGAGTGAGTTTTGTGGTTTTGCGTAAAACTAACTATTGCTTGTTTCATCCCTCAAGAGGGATTATTGAGAAATGCTTCTGGAACGGGGAACCATGAAAAACTGGGTGTATTCCTCCGCGTTCAGTGAACCCTTGAGACTTCGATAGCAAAGTTTACATAATTCGGATGCCGGCCGCCGGGGAGCTCTGATGGCTTCCCGCTTGTGATGTTCTCTTCTTTGTTTCTCTTCCATATCGAATAAATACCATATATGCTGCCAATGGTGGCCGCCTGATTTTCCCTTTCAATTGCTCATTACATCTGCAAAGTGCTTTCAAACCACTTTCGACTATGCGATCTCATCATTTTATCTGGTTCTTGGGCGCCAGAGCGATCGCGCATGTCGCGCACCCGAACGAAGATGCGTGGGCCAAGGACGAGGCGCACGGCAAAGAACGCCACTGCCTTGAGATGACCCAGACCCCTGCTTCGAAAGTATGGCCGACGAACGTAGTCACTTCTACGTGCTACGTAACAGAGATTATTTTCGATGGAGTGTTCTCGACAAATCATCTGAACAATGGTACTATCTTGACTTTCTCACACGATGACTCGTGCTCGACAATGCATGATTTTGGGTACTCGAGGAAGGACTCTAAGACGAAAGACAGACCGTTCAAGAGTTCATACCATATTTCCAGTTTGTCTTCGACTGTTCCTAATTCAGGAACCCAGGGTATTACGAATACTAAAGCAGGCACCATGGACGGCGCAGTCTTACCCAGTTCTGATCGTCGTACACAAACGTCAAATACTGATCAAACAACCACCTCGTCGAAAAGCTCAACTAAAGCGGTTCCCTCCGATACAACCGGAAAAGGATCTACAACTCGACCGGAGTCGTCGACCAGGGTTTCTGTCAGCCAATCTTCGACGGGTCTGCTTACCTCAAGTGCACCACCATCTAGTCAAATCTCGTCAGAACAGCCATCATCAAGCAGCCCGTCTTCCAGCTTATCACCAACGCAACCGTCGTCGAGCCAGTCTTCCAGCCAGCTTTCATCCACCGCTTCCTCGTCGAGTCCATCATCATCGAGTCCATCATCCTCATCGAGCCAGCCATCTTCAAGCCAATCTTCGTCAACTCAGTCTCCATCGAGTCCAGCCTCTTCAAGCCAACCATCATCAAGCCAGCCGGCGTCAAGTCAAGCATCATCATCTCAACCATCTTCGAGTCAGCCTTCATCTACCCAGTCTTCGACGAGCCAAGCGACATCATCCCAGTCAACTTCGTCTAGCCAGCCATCTTCGAGTCAATCTTCGTCAAGTCAGCCATCATCTAGTTCGGTTTCGCCAACTCAGTCTTCATCGAGTCAAGCCTCCTCGATCCAGCCTTCATCCAGCCAACCTTCTTCGTCAAGCCAACCGTCATCAAGTCCATCTTCATCTAGCAAAGCTTCGTCAACCCAGTCTTCTTCAAGTCAAGCCTCCTCCAGCCAAGCATCATCAAGCCAATCTTCATCCTCACCAAGTCCATCGTCGCAGTCATCATCAGCCCCCTCTTCTTCAAGCTAACCTTCCTCGAGCATGCCATCATCAAGCTCTTCGTCCAGCGTCGCATCATCTTCATCGTCGGCAACAACAGGAAACCAGATTTTGTCAACCCAGAGCCCAAAGCCACCGTCGTCCTCATCCGAGCCTCCTGTGACGACATCCCCCAGCTCTACTTCAAGCAAAGTCTCCAGCTCGGCGACTTCAACGTCGAGCAACAAGCCGCCATGTCCATCTTATGGTGTCAACCCGGCCGACAACAAATGTCACCCGGATACCTCAGTATTGTGCTGGGTGGCGTTTATCGCTGCGCTTGCCGAGCAGGTTACAAAAACGGTGACCCATCAAAGGAGTACCGCATCGAATATCCTGCTTACGGTCATCTGGTATTTGTTCCCCAAAACACACCTTGTGGCGTCCTTTGCAAATATCAGATCGGCGCTCCACAGGGGCTTTGTGGTGAGGTCACAGATGCCAAGGATAAATGTGATACCTCCAAATAATATTTTACTGATGCTGCATTCTGGTCATTTGGATGCAAACGATGATCAAAGATAGTTCCTTTGTCTATGAAAAATACACATACACCAATAGCAATCATTAATACTTTATCATAACGCCGTTAATTATTTCCAAGTCGTGTCTTAATCATTGGTGTTTTGATCTCGGTTTCTAAAGCCGGGCAAGTCGTCTAATACGTGAACGTCCTTCTCGTCTCCAATGAGAGGCAGATTCTCGGCCTCGCGCAGAGCTATCTTCATCATGGACCAGGAATCCAGTTTCTCCGTCCAAGCCGGTATCCAAGCAGCGTAAGCGGCAAAAGCCAGCAAACCGAGGAGATTGATCGCAAGTAATATGCTGATAACTGCGATACCAGCGGTTGATACTGTTGGAACTACTGTATCGATGCCCAGATCCGTGTAGATCGAGAGACTCGCTAAGCCATCGCTATTGTACAACCATTTCTGGTTAGCCAGAAAAGCGGCGCTGGTGAAGCCGTTTTGAAGTCTCTCGGTATCGGCGAAGAAGACGTCGTTCAACCAGGTGGCTAACTCCAAAGCTACGAGAGAACCTTGGTTGCCGCCCGAGTTTAATTGCACACGCGCTCTCGATGTGTGCGCATACTGATAACTGGCGCCGCTGGATAATAAGAATTTCATCGGAGCTAAGTAGCCGCACGGTCTGGTGGTCAATCCTGCGCTTTCGTCGTTGAAATAGGTTCCGTATGCAGATGCTTTCGATGTTCTGGTCTCGAGGTAGGACGTACGTCCAAAAAGGGCCAGAGCAATAGAGAGGAGGGACCTTTGTTGGCGACCGCTTCGAGGTCATTCACATTGCCTCTTTTCTCATCCTGATGGCTATAGTCAATCTGCATGTCAGTTTGATGTCAAAGTTCCCCATTAATTCCCAAGACAGGGTAGCGGAAGAGCACTTACATAATATTCCCCTTGCCGCCATTGCCGTATCCCTCTGAGATACAATCGACTCCACACCGGCCACTCGCACCTGGATCTTTATCCAACAGCGGACCAGCAGTCTCGCTGTTCATGTAATTCGGCAGTTCGAAGAAACCTGCAGTAGTGTTCACCCGAATTTTGAACTGGCCATTTTGTTTCTCCGTGATATTGCTGCCAGGTGGCAGCGGAAAGTTGTTAAAGTCTCTCAGCGAAATGTTGAGATACAGCTCCTCGAAAAAATCTTGTCTATCTCGAGTGCTCTTCCACGGACCTTGGCGCATGTCTTTCGGCATACAGGCTTGTGCGCTGAGTGTCGCAGTCGTGTTGTCCAACTTCGGTCGTGTAGCATTCGCTGTGTACTCTGCCCAGAAGCCACCGGCCACCTCCTTACAATTCTTGGGATATTCGTCTGCGGATATTTTCGTGTAAGTAGCAGAGGAATTGATGCGCGGCACGAATTGACGAACTAGTCCGGTGTTGTATCCGCTAGGAAGCTGGCTTAGGAATGGGTCGGTCAGGGTCGAAATGTTGTATAGCGTGTTGCCAACATGGCATGATTGCGGGGTGTGTTAGATGTATCAGACGGATCGTGCTTCTTGGTACAGGAGAAGTTACCTCCCTGCCATAGCTGGGCTTGCGGTTCGGTATCAGACGCTGTATCCAAGGCGCCCCTGACGAGCGAGACAATCAATCCAACCCTATCTGGTTGCGTAACTCGGTCGGTGATATCCGCCAGGCCGGGAACATATTGAGGATAAGTCAGTACCTTGATCGACTTTGAGTCGACCAAAATAGACTGCAACGGAGAAATCAGACCACCCAAGACGTACAACAGCGCACCTAACCGCAAGAAGGAGCATCCGTATCTCTTCCAATTGGAAGTCCCACCGAAAGGTGCCACCTTGACTCCAAGTTTAATGTCTGCCCAGCCGCGATCTGCTAATACTATGAGCTGTCGAAGACCGAGTCCGGGTCCTGATCGCTGGGCAAAGATTACCGCAGCAGCGGATAGAACGGCGGATGTTAACGGCAACGTCATGATGGCGACAGCGGATTGCACCACCCGTACAGCTTGATACCATCGCGCATTGGCTTCGAACGAACGGCGGTTCGCGTCGCGGTCGCCCAGGCCGTAAAGTCCCTGTCCCTTCGATGTATCGATGAAGACCCCATAGTGGCCCGTCGTGATGGGCCGCGAAGCAAGAATATATATCAAAATCCAGGCGAATAGGGCGAGGATTGCATATCCGACAACCAGTACGATTGGTATAATCGCCCGCTTATGCTCCTGTTGTTCTTTCAAGGATGTTTCTTCGTCGACAGGCACCGTGTCATGGCGTTGATCGTCGGAAGAGGCACGCCCTTGTTGCTCGCTATGAAGTTGTTGTAGCGGATAATCGTGGCCGGAGTTCATTGCCTCATATGGAGCCTCTGTCGAACTGAGTCGAATCTTGTGAGACGCCATGGCGATTGTTGAGCTTGTAGCAGAGCAACTCTTGGGCTGCCATGCTTTTTGAGGCCTTTGGACAACAAGCAGACCACCAACCTGAAGTTTGGAAATTTTTTGCCATCGTGATGTATTTATGCGTTGACAATCACTCGCGTGCAGATTCATACGACAGACTACTACTTTTAGTGCTTATTTCGAATGGAGCTACAGTGGCTCAAGCATACCCATTTGTGGGGAGACTCTGGCTATTCTCAGCACTAGTCTTAGATTTCCTCCATACAGTAATGCGCACAGGACTTCTCGGTGCAAAAAATAGATTTTACAAGCGTGCCTCGTCTTTAGTTTTATCCAACAGCTCTTTCTACAGGCGCTTCTGGGAGCGGCAGATCTTTAGCCGCCTCTCATGCAAGATGGGATATAGTTTGCTTGAAAGAATGACAACTCCGATGACCTCTGACGGAGGATCGGAAATGCGATTTGAGACACTGGTTGACCCTTGGCAATATTGCACTATGTGTCCAGCTGAGCGCGCGATTTGACGGTTTGAGGAGATGGTGTTGTGGTCATTCAATTTTACTAAATGAAGTCCGCTATAAAGGCATCTAACACAATGTGGCAACAGAGTTTCACGCTTCGGAACTTACCGCGCCGACCAGGTCAACTGCCAAGCGCTACACGACGGGAATGCCGACCTTTTTCCATCGTTAGTCACAGATACACGAGAGACGGAACTGGGCGCATGTCGACTTACCGGGAGAAGCATATTGAACAAAAACGGGCTCATATACGGCAGGGGTCGGCTCTCATCTGTAGCAATTTCGGGGTAGCTGGCGACTTTGTCGACCTATCACATTCATCATTAGCGCCGTGAAAGGCAAGGAGCAAGGGTGGCTTGCGCCAGGGGAAACTACCTCGGCGACAATTCGATTCATCATGAACCGGCACTGCATCCTAGCAGATTCCAGTCCATGCAGCGTAGGAGGGTAGGGCTGATCAATGATGAGCGGGCTCGCCGACTTTGGTGGCCTCCGCTTTTCGACAGGCTTTGGCTTATCTTCCTTTGACTTGTCCTCTTTTGACTTATCCTCCTCAGGCGTGGTGGTGTCATGCTTGTTCGCATCCTCAGTTCCCGCCTTGTCAACAACGATTGCGTCGTCGGATACGGCATCCGACGACGGTGAAGGTACTACCGCTGCTTGGGGCACGACTAGGGGAGCTGCATCTGGGCTCTTTTTATTAGTAGTCGAATCGGTCGAGGTCTTTGAATCGAGAGTCTTCGCCGTCGCGTCAACTTGGGTCTCGTTCATGATGTTCTCCAACAGGCTCGGATCCGAGGCCTTCAGCGTCTTCTTTCCGAAGTCTGTATCCCGGGATGTTAGCTCGAACTTCTCTGCCCAGTTGCGAATGCTTTTGTGTTAGAGCCAGTACCTTTCTCGAGTTTCTCCTGCTGGGAAACCAGCCTTTGTGTGCCGGCGTTGACATCAAGCGCGAGTACTGACAAGGTCTTGGAAATATTTTGATAGTCGAGGAAAGCGTCTCGTAGCGCCGATGTATATACATGGGCGTTCTCATATGACAGTGGGTTGAACAAGATGTTGGTGGTGTGGAAGCTTTTGAGCGAGGTGTACTTGGTCAATACAGCATGTGTCTGCATGAGACATCGCGCGACGAGGTCTGGAAATTTGAGAGCCGCGGCTTTCATGGTATCAAAAGTCCAGTCATCTTCGGCTACACATTTCAAACATTGGTCAGTGAACATTGAGGCTTGACAACAACGCTATTGTCCAGACTTACGCTTCTTGAGTCCTTGACCACCTCCAGTCCATGTCACGGAGATGGTGGTCTCGTTCTCTGTCAATAACTCGCGCTTTATCTTGTCAAGATTAAAGGCAATGTCACCGCTTGCTTTCTCAAGCGTGAGGCCGAGAGCGGCACTGGAGTTGCGTCAGCCATGAAATGTGTTAATGTGAAGATTGAGAGTCTTCGCATACTCTGCCTCGATGCTATTGGCCTGTGTTCTATCCATAGCGCGAATGGAAATAATCGCAGTGAATTCGCCACCCTCCTGGAAGCCCGAGATGAAGGAGTCTCCATATACGCGAGGAAAGTCTGCAGGTTTCAATCCTTGCAGAGCCGAGAATTTTGTCAAGGTCTGATCCATGGTGATTTGGTTGACGACTTTGCAGGATACCATGAAGGTCAAGTCGGAATTCTTGGTCTTGGAGACATTTAAAAAGTCGGCTCCACCTTCAAGACTTCCCTTGCCGAACTTGACAGTAAACGCTGCATTGATCTTTAATTGTTAGCTTGCAGGACCAGATATTGATAGCTATGGACTCACATTCAATGTGTCAAAAACATTAGACACCTTGTCGATGATGCTCGTTTTGTATGTTACAGACTGCGCGACACGAACCAGCTTGTCATCTGCTTCGACAGGCTGAGGCTCGATCTTCTTGACCACCGCAGTCTCTTCCCGAATTACAGCACCATCGAGGCAAAGCTCCTGAGTAAAGGAATTGAATCCTATGAAGTTGATGGTGAATCAAAGTTCTGATTGATGGTTCACAATGAGACAAATGCAGACATACCAGAACCGAGCTTCATAGCATCATGATAAGGTGCGAGAAGTGTCATCTTGACGGAAGTACCAATAGTTTGTGGATCAGCAACCGTCAGAACAACAAGTGGAGGAAGATACGAAAGTGCAGGGAACTTGTTCGCTTGAAAAGGTTGAGTACTTTATTGCTCTATACGTATTTTTCATAAGGGAACAAATATTCGCGAGAGCTCCCATGGCTATGGCTATGGCAATGCAATTTAGTCCTCATTGACAACGCCATGCACCGAAATGGCATTCGAGCTATTGGCATAATGGTTCCAGACCCAGGAAAGGTGGCGTCCGTTACAGGTCAGCCCGCCACCATCCCGCTCAGCCGCAGCCTTAAACGAATTGTCGCCCGTTCACATAGCACAAGGTTAAGCTCGGGTAACAAACAATAGGCCCATGCAATAATTGTTTGTTAGTGGGGACATCTACCAGAGCGCTGGAACGGCTGACATGCACCCCCTGCACTTGCTTGCAGCTCGCATGAAATGCGGTCAGGCGTGTAGAAAGAAGGATGCTGAGATACCGTTTCATCATCGGCACTAGTAAGCTTCCTCATAGAACAATCTGCTGTGTAGGCGTTCCTACTGTATTTTTTTTTCTTGTTTTCGGAAACTAAAACCCGGTCCTCGAGGAAACATAGTCTCGAAGCTTTGCATAAGGCAGTAGCTGTATCTCTATGACGACACCAGAATCGAACATGGACCTGACTTGCTGTCGGGAAACGTAGCATCCATCAGTCAATTCCAGCTTTGTTACTTGAGTTCCCAAACGCCCTTGGAGAAGCTTGCCCTTGTCCAAATTAATGTTTGCATGACCTATGATTGTGCCGTACGACACTAGGTCGTTTCCTGCCTCGTCTATTTGCGACGAAGACAAGGTGTCAAACCCGTTGAATTTGATGGTCCCGTTTGCGCTGGCGCTGCTATCATGTGATGAACCTGATATGGTTGTACTCACCGTCCAGCACACGATCCTGACCTTGATTGTGACGGACCAGGACTTTGACTCGGAAGAAAATTGCGTCGAGGAGCCACCGGATAGTTCAGTTCCATTGGCTGCCCCAACTCGCAATGACGAAACATAATAATCTCCGTACTTCTTCTCGAAAGCGTCTTGATCCTGGTTCCTCCGCGGGCGAAGAGTGTCGCATGCGGTTTCTGAGAAGCCGGGCACATTCTCGAACTCTACATATCCAGCATATAGCTTTCCAGCGAGACTGCTTCTTATACCCTAATCTGACGATTAGTTAGCGTGCTCTCAGGTCGATAATCCGTCGAGACGGCTTACATCGTTGTTGCTCATAGCATTTTGCTCAAACTTGGCTTGTCCGGATACATTCACGATGGCGACTGAGGCTGAAGCACCTATGCTGAAGTCCATATGATCCCGACTCTGTGAGCCAAATGAAGATTCGGCGAATGTGTATACATCGGTTGCGTCGCTGCGATATTTCAATCGTGCATTTGCTAGGTCGGCTTTGTCGAAAGCACAATCCGCAGCAAAGGAGTTTTCCATGTGTGCTCGGTTCGAGTGAAAGCCAGTGCCGAGCTCAATTGGCTTCGTGCTCCATGGTAAATTGAATGGTATCAACGAGGTTGCAGCATATCGCAGACTCGGTGTCCACGGATCGTCGGGAAAGACATCTTCAAGAGACATGACAGGTCGTGACGCTGTCGCATCTTCGGGCCCAGGATGCTTCTGTGAGGGTATACTGTTGAGAAGGAAGTCAGGTCCCTTTCTACCATGGTGACAGTGTATCCTGTGGTATGCGAACTGACCGCAATCATTGTCATATGTCTGCCCAGGTTCGTGGACCGACATTCATGCGCGCGTTCCAGATCTCAGGGACCCTCAGGGACTCTCAGGGATCCTGCGGCACCTGAGAAGCCCCAACCCCGCTGTGGAGACGCTGTAGCAGCCAATGCCATCAGCGCCCTCAACCAGCAACGGCAGGCGCGGCCCGCTCTAGACTCGCCAACGGCTGTTGGGCCATCCCCATCTGAGCAGCTGGTGGTCGTCTCTTGAGTGTCCAGACAGGGAACCCATGCCAGCGTTCCAGTATCACACGGTTTGTCTTCCCAGCCGCAATGCAAGCCTTTGCGAGGTGCAGGCAATAGTGTCTACGAAGCGATAGCCTCGACAACCAGACCGTTTTCGATCATTCAGCCCCATTTCGCGAGGACGTTCTTGAGCTTCATGGTCATGAGGCGCAACACGAGGCGCGACCTCGTCTGTTGCATGGCAGGGTCCGTCATCGTAAAATCAACACCATGTCTCCTTATGCCTTTCGACATGATCGCTTCACTCGACCATTTGTGACCGATTGGTTTCATATCGCTGTGATCGAATTCCCGTTTCCTTCACATTAGAGCAACATGGCGTTGCTCCTCGCTCCTTACAATGATGCCATGCGGCTCGGCATGGGGTGCGCTTTCAAATTCTGTACAACTTTTCCGTGAGCAAGCTGCCTAACAATAGAACAGATTCAACAGCTTCACTCAGCAATTGTGCGTCAACGATGCTGTGCAAAAGTCCAATGGCGTCAAGGCCACGGAGGATGACCTCGTGCCAACACCGCTTGTTGATGAAAATGGCCAAGCAGCGCCGGGCGTCACCAAATTTGTTCCCTCTGGCGAACAGACCAAATTTGGGTTTCCCAAAGTCCAAGGTGGAACGTTTGTTAGAAAACACGAGGATGGCTCACAAGCAGACATCAGCCAAATTGTGACTTGGAAATCGATCTTTGTCAATAACATTAGTGAAGTCACGGAAGGCATGGACATCAAAGGTGTGTTCCTTCTCTGCGTGATTCTCAAGCGCAATAACTGAGTCTCCTCGTCAGGATCTCTGGTCATCAAGCTTGATGCCATAGGAGGTGGAGCGAAAGCTCAAGCTAGCTACCTCAACACTGAAAGCTTCCGAAAAAGCGACATTAACTACCATCTCCAAGTCAATGTTGTAAATCAGCGGCTTGTGGGCGAGAACATCACGAAGTTTATGCCCATAAAGAACGTGCAGCCTAATCAGTTCCAGGATGTGTATGGTGATTCTTACATCTCTGGTTTCTTGGAAGGGGGCGTTTTCAATGCCGTAATTTCCATCGAACTGGAGAACAAAGATGCTGTGAAGAATTTTGGCGGCGAGTTGGCTATTCAAGCCAAATTCGCTGGTGGCGCTGTGTCAGTCGAGGGCTCTGGCGCTGGCAAGAAAGAGACAAGTGACAAGAGCACAAATGACAAGATTACAGTCTCGTGAGTTTTTATCTCAAAGTTTCCAAGGAACACCTCATGGGAAAAGAACTATTTGGGACTAATCTCGCATCAGTGTTTGCTGGTCTGGAGGTGGTGATATCATCACGGACGATGTTGTTCAAAAAGGATGGACCATTGAAACTCTTAAGAAGGTCGCCATTTCCTTCGCGGATAAAGTTGCATTGTGTCCCCAAAAGACTAGTGCCATTCTCACCAAATACAACACTTTGCGAAGCTTTTACGAAAAGAACCTGCATGGATCCCCGCTAGACTACGAAAACGCTGGTGTCTACTCATCGGCACTGCTGGACTCGTACATGGATTACAAGGCAGCATGGAAGGAGCTGCAGGCTATGTCGTTGGAGACCAACCAGGGTAGTGCTATTCTCAATCGAGCCAAGGACCAACCTGAGGTGAAGGCAATTGCGGATGAGGCCAATGCGGCTTATGCAGACCAAATGAAAACATACGACGAGGCGCAAAACAACACCGCGCTCGTGCGATACCCTAATTCAGGAAATCGGTCCGCCGTCAGTCGAAAAATTGAGAAACCACTCCCACCCAATAAACTAGAGACGTACAGCCCAACAGTGTTCGGCCTCGACAAAGCACAGCGCGACTGCAGGTTCGAAATGATCAAGATCGTCCGGGAGGTAGACGCCGTTACCGAAGACCCCCAGGTCGCCGTAGATCCTACGCGAAACAACCAATTTCTCAGTCCAGTGGTATTCAGGCAGTTGATTCCCTACGCAAGAAAAGTCGATCCGGTGGCAATGGAAAAAGAGATTGCGGAGCTTAAAGACAAGCTTCAAGCCGAACAAGCCAAGGTCAAGACCTTGCAGGGAGAAAAAGAAGCATTGACTAGCCAGCTGGATGAGACGCGGAACAGCCTCAAAGCTACCACAGATGAACGAGATGATTTGAAGATCAAACTGCAGGCCGCAAACTCAAGGATCGAAACGCTCAATGCCCAGGTCCAAGCACTCGGGGACGGCGGTAAAGAAACGACGAGATTGAACGACCTTTTGGCAGCTAAAGATGCAGAACTACACAGCCTTCAAATCAAGCTGGACCAAGAAGCTGCAGCACGAGTCGCAGCCGAGCAACTAGAGCGAGGAAGAACATCAGAGCTCATGGACGTAAAGAACCAGCTCAGCGGCCTGGACATGCAAAACAAGGAGCTCACCTCAAAGTTCAACATTCAATGAAATGACCTCTCCGAGGCAAATTTCAGGTTATCGAACTTGAATCAACAGTTGAACTCACTATCAGCCAAGCTCAACCCTCAATGGGACTCGCAATAATTTGGAACAAGGCTTCCACGGCAGGACGGTTGCCATTGTTAATATGTTCAGTATGGAGGGAGGATATACCGGATTGGCTGTCGACATGGGACCCGAGAGTAAGCTTTCACATTTTCATCTTGTTCCCCATTGTGCCACAGCAAAAGTGACAAGAACTATGCTAATGATTGACAAACGTAGATGGCACACGCACACACGGATGGTCGTTCACCCTAGACAACGACAACCAGAAACTCGTCCTGGAAAAGGTCGATCCTAACTCGCGAACATCCGACTGGCGCATCAAGTGCCGCGACAAGTATCTGTACTGCAGCACTGACGGCTTCACTCTAAAGTGCGACGCCGCACTTGATGCAAAGATTGGATGCGCGGAGTGGTGGATCAGGAAAATTGAAACCAGTCGTGGATATATGTGAGCTTTCTTCCATTGGCCGAGTTTGCTTGACTTTGTCTAATTCCGTGCAAACAGGATCCAAAATCGAGTGTACTAATGCCTCGATCTTGCAGGCCATCAGACACATCAAAATGGGTACGTAGGCACATTGATATGGTTTGATTTTTGACGCATGTAGCTGACCAGGGAATGATAGATCCGCACTGAGTTGCTCACGAAAGGCAGAAGGCAGTCCGAACCAGACCTGGGCTATCATCGGATTGTAGACATGGGCATCGGGAGCTGCCGCGAGAAACTGTACACGCGCGCAAGCGACGTGAGGCCGCGCAACGATTGTATCATCTTTTTCGGAAAGCTATCTAGCATTGCAGAATCGAAATGATGCTACCCAGCAGCTGATCTGCTCAGGCATTGTATTGGTAACTGTTCAGCGTCGAGACTTTGTAATTGCCCGCATCAGTTCTATCATGCACCACAAAAAAAATGAGAGCTTTCCTTCGCGCCATAACAAAACGCAATGTGATGAATATAATTGTGAAATACATATCAAATAAATAATCTCAGAATGGTCTATCTAGCGCGTATAATTCACTTGTAATCTGTTCCCCATAAGATTGGACTCGTTCGGCCTCAATCACAGTAGGGTAAGCGAACCCATTTACCAACACACCTCACCCTCACATCACCCAACACCAAAATCTCATCCATCAAACTTCCATCCCGCCTCTCCAACACAATGTCTTCCCAAAGACCCTTCCCAAAGACCCTTCCCAGAACCACACATCCTCCCTCCCCACACAGCACACACCCACACAATAATCCTCCTCCACGGTCGCGGCAGCACAGCCCGCGAATTCGCAGAAGACCTCCTCTCCACAACTCTCTCCTCAGGCTGCACCCTCACTGAGCACTTCCCTACATGGCGCTGGGTATTCCCTTCGTCGCGCGAATTATGGAGCACTGCGTTCCAAGAACATTTCCCGGCGTGGTTCGAGGCTCATTCGCTTACGGACGTTACTGCTCGCCAGGATCTGCAAAAACCTGGGATTGAAGCGTCGGTTGAGTTCCTGAAGGGTGTTGTAGATGAGGAGATTGCTCGATTGAATGGGAAAGCAGAGCAGGTTGTGCTAGGGGGGATAAGTCAAGGCGGGGCAATAGGATTGTGGACGTTACTTTGTCGGTGTGGAGGGACTTTGGGAGGGTTCATTGGGATGAGTACCTGGATTCCGTTTGGTGATGAAATCGAAGTTTTGTTAGGAGAGCATGTTGCACCTGATGTGGAAGAGGAGAGCACAAGGCAGGATACCGAGAGCCTTGCCTTTGTGAGAAAAATGATGCCCGGCTTGACTTCTTTGAAGACAAATTCGCGGGACGGAACCGGACTTCTAAATATGCCAATCTTTTTGGGGCACGGTATAGATGATACTTACGTTGATATTGAGCTAGGGAGGCAAGTTGTGGGTTTGGTCACGAAGTTAGGCTTGCCTCTGACCAAGACGGAGTATCAAGGAGCAGAGCAGGAGGGGCACTGGCTGAAAGAACCCGAGGAGCTGGATGACATTGCAGAATTTCTGGAAATGCATGTAGGTCTTTGAGTGAGCAGCCACACTGCGACTATGGCAATTCACGATACTAGAATCAAGCGAAGGTCAAAATACCCAAAAAAGGTCACATAGAATCACGCCAATCACCCTCTACAATGACTGGCATGAACTTGCGGCTGAAACTATGAGGATGCTCCTTTGTAAGCAGTTGCGCGCCGGGCGCCCAAATGTGTCTATTGGCGCTCTTTTATGTTGACAAGTCCATATACGAACAAAAACTCTAGTATATACTCACCAAGAAGCAAAAACATGGTACAAATCAGCACTGAATGGATAAAAGTCTATAAACACGCCAAGACAACTGACAAAGAGACGCTCTTGACGTAGCTTCAAGTTCCGTCATTCATCGCAGCATATACATCATGCAAGAGAGTTTCATTACAGGAAAAGTGCAAAGCCAAGCACAATGCCGGCGGCACTCAATGCCATGGCAGCGATCCTTCGGTCGCTGGAGGCACCATTGTCTTCGCCCTTCTTGCCATCTTTGCCGCCGTTGGTGGGCGACGGTGTCGACTTGCTTGATGGATCGGCTGTGGCACTCGCCTGGGATGTGAAGGTACCCGTCACGGTCTCGTCCAGCGTCGGCAGCTTGACATTGTCATTTACTCTCCACCATCCGTCCGCAGTTGAAGTAGGGCAAGGACGAGTAGACACTTTCTTTGCATCGTAATCCTTCTTGGAAACTCCCGTAGGATGAATGCTGGCCCATTTTGTCTTGAGGTTGTTAAAATCAGGGCTGATGGGCGTCGGGGTGCCTTTGCGGGTGAAGCCATCGAATATGTTCTCACCCTGCTGAGAAGCATCAACCTTGGGGCCGTATGAGATGAGTCCGTAGTTGTTTTGTTCCTGGATCCATTCGTAAATTACACTGCCGCTCCAGTCATTGATCATGGACTTGCCAAAGATGGCATCCTGGTCTTCCCAAAGACGTGATCCAGGGACATTGCAACCGGTTTCACTAAAAAAGATTGGCACGGGGAAGTCCTTGGCATATTCCTGAAGCTTATCGTAGCTCGACTTTTCATAGCTACTGGGATCACACCAGGAGTACGAGTTGAGAGCGAAAAAGTCGACGATCTCGGACGAATTTCCCCCGCAAGTGAGGTAATCCTGGAGCATTGGGCGCAATTGCACAATATCAGCAGCAGAGTAACCGATGGGAATGCTGCGATAACCTTTTCGATCGCGATAAGCCTTCAAGTCTCGAGCAGCAGCCTTGAGGAAAGGTGCAGCTGGAGAATCCTCCTTCTTCGCAATGTTTTCGTTCCGACAAAAAAGCCCAACACGTTGTTGTAGCTGTGGAAGGCATCCATGACCTTGGAATATCTATCATACTGTGTAGAATTCCAGTAAAGTCCAGTCTGAAAAGCGGTTAGCGTGTTGGACATGGAATTGGAACGGGTCGTGGACCTACAGCCTCAATGTAGGTGTCGAAAGTGTCCAGATCTACGAGCAGGTAGATGCTTGCGTCGTCCATGGCCTTCATACATCCGTCATGTTTTCCGTCCGCATCCACATGATAGACGCGGATGGTGTTGACTCCCAATTCCTTCATCAGAGAAAAGTCTCGTTTGCACTGGTCGGCGTCGAGGAGCGGATCCTGGGGAACGAGCTGATAAGCAACGCCTACTAAAATTTAGCCACAAACAGAAGTAATCGAGGTCAGGGTAGCATAAGGGCCTACCCTTGATGAAGAACTGAGTGCCATTCTTGTTGAAAAACTTGTTGCCGTATGCCTCTATAGGATCAAGGGCAGAGGCTGACTGGCTGAGCCCGAACAAGGTCGCCGCAAAGGTTGACCAAAGCATATCGACGATGTGTGAGAGTGCGGTGCTGGCACGGCCAAGAACGAGATAGGGTTTCTTCCAGCTCAAGTGAAAAGTAGAATGATTCCTTTGTCGCAAGAAGAAGATTGACCACCATAAAAGGGAGCCGAATCCAGCAATCAAAGCAGCCAATCGACAGCGATACTCGACAATGGTCGTACGCAGCAATCGGCAATCAATGAGCGAGCGTCGTGCGATCTAGTGGTCGTCCAAAAAGCACAAAAATAGCCACGGTGAGACAGGCACACGGGAGGTGCTGCAGCAGATTAGAGAGGAGGCACAAATGGTCCAACGAAAGTCAAAACAAGCAAAGCAGGACGATGACAACGAGGGAACGACGACCACGGCAGTAAATTGGCCGGCGGAGAGAGGAGGAGCGATAAAGGACACCAGAAATGGGCAATCACGACCCGCGCGAGGTGGCCATGACTGCGTCTTTAACGTCCAGGCACAAAGAAACAAAAGAACCACAGCCGAACAGGAGCGCAAAGCTTGCCAGCATCGCCCGATCCATCCATCGTCGGCACCAACCCTGTCTGGCGGTTCGTAATAACGTCACTTGGGCGGCGGCGAGTTGGCGGAAAGCGGATCTTGCAGGCGCTATGCAGCCATACGACGCCATGGACCTCGTTTTGCATCCACTCGACGGGCGGGTCAGCAACGTGTGGTGCGCTGCTAGCCAGATTTAGGAAGGCTACGGGCTAGTCGCATCCTGTTTTTGTCGACGAAGGCGCATTGTCAGGGCCATGATCGAAATTTGGTCCGGAAGCCCATGTTGGGCCTGGCGGATTGGCTGGAGAGGCACCGTCGAGCATGGCCAAGTCAAGAAATTGCAGGCCAGCGATGTCCTCCGGTTGGGGGTTCCGACACGCGCTACTGGCACGCCTGCAGAAAACAGGTTTGAGGGACCGTCTTTTTTAATTCTTTTCCTATCTCATCTCCCATGCGCGACGCCAGCGAAGCATCAAGCCAATGCGCGGGAAGAACAAGGACTCGGTGAGCTTCCAGTCAACCGACATTCCCACATTCATGGTTCCCCACGGCCAAGCCGGCGGCTGCCTCGAACAGAACCCACCAGGCTGCCTGCCGCCTCTCTGGGGCCAACATCGAGATTTAAAAATGTCAAACCAATTACCCGTCTGGCACCAGACAGCTTCGACTGCATCGTTGTTACAGCTCTCTCTCTCTCACCGATAGGTTTTCCTGATCTGCGTGCGACATCCTCAACATGTCAATTTGAGACACGCTGACAGCCGCCCCCGTCCGCTTCATTATCTCCGTATAACCCTGATCCACCCAATCAGTCTGATCTTGTGCCTGTGCAACCTTGTTATCCGCAAGCTCGTGTTTCATCCGGCATTACTAGTCCACCTGGCTAGTCTCAGCGTGGCACATTGCTCGACCAGGCCTTCCCGCATCAACTCGAGACTGATCGGAGTCTTGCGTGCATCGATTGAGCATGCCCTATGGCAATTGCAAGTGAATGTTCTATCTCACTGGCAATTTCGCGTCGAGAAGCGTGCAACAACCCCGACCACGGCCAAGACTGTTTCCCACCTCCATGAGGCTGTCGATGATGCCTTGCAGCGACACTAATTGTGTGTCTTTCCCAACCAAAAGCCAGCCTGTATTGGCTTAGTAAGTGAGAAAATATGTGTATCGACGTTTCGAAAAGGTGCGCAGCACAGATATCCACCCAAATCCTCTGACCTTTTATAGGATGTCAGACCTCACTAGCTTCAGCTCTCGATGAGATGGAAGTGATCCTCATTTGTGCAGAACGGAGTACCGTCATGTGCTCGAAGTGACTAAGTGCATGTGTGTCAATTTAGAGCACATCCCGGCTTGCAAGTAAGGGCCCTATGAATCTCGCTCCGTCAAGCTTGTTCGCCTGGAGGAAATGGATCGATCGGGAACGTGTCATCCAAAATCCTCAGTGCGGCTTCCATTTCGCGCCTGATATTCGTTCGACGTCCATTGTTCGAAATTATGTTGGGATATATCCGTTCAGCTGAAGCTGTATAACTCGGCTCAATATGGTTGTCCTTATGTTCGACAGACTATGATCGGCTTCGGTCTCCAGGGATATCACATCCTCGTCTCTGCACTATCGACAATGCTGAAGAATCCAGGGATGCCGTTCGACTTCTTCTAGTGTCAACCTCTTCTTAGGGTCGACGACAAGCAGCTTGTTTTTGTGTCAGCCTTTGTCCAAGCTCACACTCACGAGAAGGTAAATAACGAAATGCGCATGAAAGAAGGGAGGGACCATTGCGGAATGAGCTGTACCTACCGCTTTGATGAGCTTCGTGGCTTCCGCGCTGACGAAAGACGGGACTTTCATATCTGCTCGAGCGATTCGCTTATATGTCATGGCAATCGTGTCCTCGAATGGCGCCTCACCCACAAGAAATTCGTATGTCAACACCCCAAGCGCTCAGAGATCGATCTTCTCATCATAAGAGTTATCCGGATCTCTGGAGCTGACCAATTCAGGTGGCAAATAATCAATAGTTCCGCAATACGTTTTCCTGCGCTTCCCGTGCACACTCCAGCCGAAGTCGGAAAGTTTAAGTTCGCCATGTAATCCCAGTAGAATGTTTTCAGGCTTGATATCGCGGTGTATGACATGCTTGCGGTGTATGTATCGCAACGCACTCGCCATTTGAGCCATATAGCGCGCCGCTTTAGGCTCCAGAAACCGACCTGCCTTGCGCAAGTGCTTGTACAGCTCTCCACGGCCAGCGAATTCTAGGATGAGAAAGATGCGTTTGCTGTTGTGGAAGTGCCCGTATAGCTTGAGAATATTGGGATGTCGTAAGTTGCTCTGGATTTCGATCTCGCGCCGCACTTGTTTCTCAACACGGCCTTCTTGCAGCTCGTTTTTATGAAGCACCTTCAAAGCACAGATAAATCCGTGTTGTCGCTCGCGTGCTAGATAAACGCGACCGAACTTGCCCTTGCCAAGTGGTTTGCCGATTTCGAACATGCCCAAATGCAACACCGTCACGGTTGGTTCTTTAACGAGGCTGATTTTTCTTTCTGTGTTGGCCACGTCCTTCAATTCGCTGACTCTCTTGTGCACTGACGCCTGGGTTGAAGAGGAAACTGCTTGATTTGCGTTCGTCGATTTGCTGCTCTTCTGACTTTCAAGGGCGACTTTGAGCAAGTTTGTACGGCTTGGAGTGTTCGACACTACGGCCACACTGGCTTTCGCCTTCTTGGAATCGGTTAGTGAACGCCATTGGGAAATTAACAGCAATGAATTCCTACCTTTGTAACCTCAACCTTCACTGCATTGTCGCTCACCGAAAGCTGCTGCAGGCGGCCCTCCAGAGTGTGAGTGTGAGTAACCATTTTTAGCATGAATTCGTTGCGGCAAGAGTGGATTGTGGCCCGGAATTGACAATCGAAACTGGTTAAGAGTGTGGGTTGGGTTGTGACGTTTTCCGTGTCCCTGAATCTGGGGAGAGTCGTTGCGCGGCAACGGGCATCAGGCTGTGACCAACAGGTTGTTGTGGCGCCCAGCGAACCATATCTTCCCAACTACCTAGGTGTATACAGCAAATATTAATTACGGCTCAAGTATGAATGTCCTGCTGTTTGGATTATTGCAACGATTTGTGTTCCGTCTCTTTCAAAGAAGCGGTCTTGGTATAGGTTTCGCAATCTCTCGATAAATGATATCCCATTGCACTTGAGGCGTGAATGCAATGACCGTATAGACAACCTGATTGTCCGGGCCCAGATGTCTTTAATTTTGGGCCCCGCGAGCTCAACTAATTCCAAAACAGCTTGATCTAGTACGCATGCGCCCGTACAAGATTGAACGACCTGATTTATCTTTTGAGTGGTATGATGGCTCCCTTTTCAAGCATGTAATACAGAAGTGATTCCTTCTACCCTCCGTGGGGTGCGAGACAATCATGCTCTAGCATAATTAGCGGCACGGATAGGCGTGAATCTTAGGGAATGAATGGAATCAATTTGCTGCCCGTTTCGTTATCCGCCCAGACAGAGGCTTCGAGTACGGTGCATCCGTTCTTCCTCGTCTTCCTCCTCGCCGTCGAGGACCTCGAAGCCGCTGTAGCAAAGCTGCCAAGTGGCCACCACCGCCTTTCGCTTCTTTCATATCGATCGTGTTTCCATCTCGAAGGGTATACTCGCGGAAGGCATTGAAATTGTTCCACACTTTGACCTCTCTCGACGTCCGTCGAGCGTCGATCAGATCAACGATGTTGACGAGAGTCTTCTTGAGTTGTCTCTTGCACTCCACTACCGTATCGGCTGGCGGTATGCGGACCTCGCGGCACAATGCCTGATAGCCTTCGAGTGTGCCTTGTTGCTTCTCTATGTTGTCATCATCAGAGCCGTCCAGGGGCTGTGGTTGAGTAAAATAGTGAAAATTGAGTTCTTCACGTATCGCAATCGTGCGTTCTTTGGTGT
>AFRD01000434.1:0-29334 GCA_000222875.2 Periglandula ipomoeae IasaF13
TGAATGATTGTCGCTGTTAGCGTATGTTTTCTTTCCCTTTTCCCTCATTTAGATTTCTCATAGGCAGTGTGTCCGTCACTGTTTCCCCTTCATACGCAGAAATGTACAAATGCATCGAGACAAACTGTATAAAGGTAGCCAAATACGCATAACAATAATAGTCAGTATATGAACGCTGGCCCCTTTGATTTGATCACAACTTAGCGCCATATCAGTACATAAAACACCTGCCAGAAAGTCATCCCACTTTAAATGGTTGAACTGATAGATACGCAACGTTCTACCAAGGAATCGTCTGGCCTCTTTTGGCAATAAATTTCATTGTCTCCCCATCCCTTTTGCCCTGTACAATATCCAAAATACCCTCAGCACTCGTTTCAGAGCTCTCCACGCCTTGCGCCTTCCTGTTCTCCATGTCCCCGGCCAGATTCGTCGCAACATAGCCAGGGCAATACGCCCATACCTTGGCAGGACGAGCCCAAGTTTTTTACAGCCAATTCTGCTCCAAGCTGACAGAGTTGAGGGACGCTTTGCTGAGGCGGTACAGGAAGCTCGGCATCTGGTTCAAAGGGTGGGATTCGTCCGCACGGATTTCGAGAGAGTCCGTGATCGAAGACACGTTGATGATACGGGGCTCAGTCGACCTTTGAAGTAAGTGGGCGAGCAATTCAGTGAGAATTACAGCGCCGAAGACATTAGTATCGAAAATCTTCAGGATATTCTCCCGCGTGAGTACGTCAGAGGCCACGATACCCGCATTGTTGACGAGGATGTCGAGTCGACCGAAGTCTGTTTCGACCTTGGTCACAGCTGCGCGCATAGACTCCTCAGAGCTGACGTCTAACAGAAGAAGACTGACAGTCCCCGCAGGTTTTCGTGCTTGTATCTCGTCGACGGCTCTGCGGCCCTTCTCTGCCGAACGAGCACTCACTATGACATGGTGTCGGGGCGAAGCATTAGCAAGAGCATAGGACGTGTCATAGCCAATACCGGAATTGGCACCTGTAAAAGTTGACGTTATAAGCAGTACTCCAGTTGGTTCTCATATGTAGCGGGAGCTGTACCAGTGACCAGAATGATCGTTTTGTCCACCATGGTAGTCATTATGTGGTTGCTTTGCACAGCAAGTGGGTTTCAGGTGTATGAACAGTGGCAAGAGACGATAGGCTAGATTTCATAGCGGACATTAACTGCTTCAAATAGAGGACAGACTTATGTATGAAATGGGCGAGGGGCCAAAACATTAACAACAGTTATAGCTAATAGTCGAGGGCATCGCGACCCTCACCAGGAGTATTTCGTTAAATGTGGACTTATCGCGAGGGTCATCGGTCATGCTTGCATGAGCTCGTCATCCTTCTTGTCTCCCGATCAGTGGCAATTTCAAGCCGTCATATCAACGAGTCCCTCCTGGCACTGCTGAATAAAAGAACAAAGTTTTGCAGCTCTTGTACCAACATACGAATTTGAGTCATGAATCTCCGAGATGCTGTAGTGAAAATTGGCAGAGAAATCTTCCTCAATCCAGATGTAAGAGCTGATAACATCTACCGATACTCGAGTGGGCTGTTTGACGTAGCCTCACCATGGCCCCCCAGACAGCTCACATAGAATTAGTCTTCGAATAAGGTGTGGCTTGCAATGACCGGATCCGCAGATTGCTGACCTTGCATAAGGGGAAGAACACTCCTAGCTGACTGCGGCCCAGTATTATTAATTGAACATTTTGAGTTAGTGTACCCCAGCATGACAGTCATGGTGACCACAAGCCCACCTAGACGGCTTCCCAAAGTACCGGATGTCATACCAGGGCCAGCGGCCCGTGCACTGCTCTCCAAGA
The DNA here is from genome assembly GCA_000222875.2 of Periglandula ipomoeae IasaF13. NCBI lineage: Eukaryota > Fungi > Ascomycota > Sordariomycetes > Hypocreales > Clavicipitaceae > Periglandula > Periglandula ipomoeae. Next base: position 1,841 of record AFRD01000434.1, read on the forward strand.
TCCCCTTTTGTCTAATATGTACGAGATCTGACCAGTGGCTGGACCGTGGTACCGAGCTATGGGGTGCCAGGGGATATCGTCGATGATGGAGCCCCGGCACATCCGGATGTTGACCAATATGGCACTTGGGCCGCCAATGAGTCGCATCTTCGCTTTTACGATGACAAATGACCCCAGTTCTTCATCTTGAAAGCGGCCGACATGCAACAGATGCCATTGATAGGCCATCTTCCTCCCTTCGCCCCTCTGTCATGTTCCATCGACTGCTGTAGGTCTTACACGATTTGTTCATGACCGCAGAAGGCTTCAAGTCATAGTCGTTAATTACTTGGTCCATCGCCCTAAGGGATGTCGGGTAATGGCAAATTCCGCCTCAGCACAGCATGATTCTGCGATCGCTGATCGGAGGAGAGCCCTGAACCGCCTGGCGCAGAGAAGACACCGCCGTGGGTCAATACACTTGACACCCCTTCTTTATTTTGTGTTCTGATCTTTGGCAGAGAAGAAAGCTCTTGAAAAGCAAGTAGCTGTGGTGCAAAGTCCAGCTTCCCATAATGCAACGCAAACTGAACTACAAAACTATACTGCATTCTTGCCGGATGTTGGAGTGACCGACTTGTTGCCCATCCACCCAGTCCCTCACGATCCCGAAGCCGACACCGGGACTGCAACTGCAACTGCAAGCGCCTCTTCCTTGTTCGACAGCTTTCTTAGCGCGGCTGAATCACTCACGTCACTTCCGCTCTTAAACAATCCCCACGAGACCAACTTCGTCCTTCACACGTCACCCACTGTCGAGACTCCCGCCTCTGTAAGACAAGCCACTATGTCCATCTGGCGCACCATCACTTCCCGCCCGAATCCGGTCTTCTCCAATGACAGGAACGAAACCCTGATTCACACAGCCGCCAGGGGCAACGACGTAACTACCTTACAGCTCCTCGTACAGCACGGCTTCCCTATAAACCAGTGCGACACCAAGGGGCGGACTGTGCTGCATGTCGCGTACGAGGAGCATCATATGGAAGCGATTATGTGGTTGCTCGAGCATCATGTGGATGTTAATACCGTGGATAAGCAGGGTAGGTCTACGCTGTCCATGGCTGTGAATAACAAGTGCCATGTTGCTGTGAAGCTCTTCCTGTCTCACAATGCTGATCCATTGGTGAAATGAACTGAGATCGGAGAGTATTGAAAATAAAAATGGTATCTGGAGTATCCAAAGTGGCAGAGAAAGGGGAAAGAATGGCTTGAAACAGTTAGTTTTGAATAGCGCCAAAGCCGGAAATACCACGCAGCAAATCAGACTGGTAATCATCTGGATGAAAATTTGCCCATCAAAGACGAATGTATTTCGATCAGGAAGCAGAGCCACGGATTGCAATATATAGGTCAATTGGAATTTGCACGCTATCGCTACTCAGAAACAACTTATTCAATGCAATGTCCACACCGACAACGTCCATCAACTTCGTCAAAGCGTGGGGTATCCGATGCACTTTTCCATCCGCAATTAAACGAACCCCAAGGAACGGATATCAGTTACAACATATGGGGGAAACAAATACAAATCGTTCAACAGAAAAGCCAAAATTAAGATCCTCACCATTCGTGCAGGAACGTCAGAAAAAACTCCCTACCTCCTGGGTAGGTTGTTCCTTCCAAACTGTGCACCACCAAATCCACCTCCTGTTTGCCACCCTTGAGTCACGCTGTTCTTCACAATCAGCGCGGCGGCAGCGGTTGCTGCTTGGCGCTCACGCTGGCGATGACGCTCCTTCAAGTAGTGCGCCGCCTCTGGCCTCATCCTGAGGATGCGCAGAATCATGTCGTCGCTGGGATCAGCTTGGGCTTCTCGTCTTTTAGCCTCCTTTGCCTTCCGCATAGTCCCCAAGTTGCGACTCATCATGATGCTCTTGCCGCGTCGAATGGTCCCCATGCTGGCGAACGCGCCTGCACCTCCAAACGTGGCGCCAAACGTAGGTGGTGCTGAAAGCCGGTTCTGTTGCGGCTGTTGCAGTAGGGCTTGCTGGGCTCGCTGCGCTGTCGCCGCCGCCATTCGCTCCGACTCTCTGATGAGATTGTTAGTGTCCTCAAAGTAGAAGAAGTTGAGAGACGCCAGCTCGTGCCACTTAGGCGACTTCAGCACTTCAGCAGGCACACCTAACTGCTCCCCCGAGTGCTCGTCTTTGGCATTGAAGAACGCAAACAGCATTTCCAACCAGTAGTAGACGATATCCAACTCTTTTCTGGTCAAGGACTTTTTAGTTGAAGGCTTATCAGAAAGTGGAGGCACTAAAAGATTCTCGATGGTCATCAGGACCTCCTTCCAGAGGCGAGTCATGACCGCTATCATTGTCGCGTCCGTCAGGGTCTGCTTCATGATAGCGAAATTCTCGTCAAAGTAGGCAAAAAGACGCGTCAATGCCCCTTCAATCTGGTTCGGTGTGACAGTGGGCATCGTCGAAGATCTCTTTTTCCAGAGGCTAGACATTGATGCGCCGATGCCGCCTGTGCCCAGAAGACTGCGCAATGTCTCCTGAGACAGGGTGGCGCTGATTTGCGTTGTGAGCTACGGGGGTCGTGTTGTTAGTATATGAAATAAGGACTTCATAGAGCTGGCAACACACACCTTGTCTGTAATCTTGCGCACCATGTCTCTTTCGGTTCTCTTGAGATGACGGAATGCCTTGCCGAAATGAAACTGGATATCATCCCGTTCCCCTTCCATGCTTACTCGAATCAGAAGGCGACCTTGGGAATCCAAGTCCAACCAGAACTCTCGTGGCAGATAGTCACTGAAATGCAACGGATCCAACTTCAGCGAAGTTCTTCCGACGTAATCGTGATCACCAAACGTATCATAGTCCCACACAGTGGCAATGACATTAACCGGCCCCTGAACTGTGACGTCGAACGATTCATCCCATCGAGGGTGGAGGTTTCTGTAGATGATGCGAGTTTTGTGCAGTCGTTTCTGGTACTCGTCACCAAACACAACGTAAGGATCGCTGTATCCGCTCGGATCGCAGGCCTTGAGATCTTCCGCCTCCACTACCTTGATCGTAAACGTATACTTGCTTGGCTTCTTAACCTTCTTCTTAGGACCGTCAATCTTTTCAGGCAGCGTGGCGCAGGCTTCTGAGTTCATGCTCTTCTCTAGTTTATCTAGCTCTTGCATGGCATATTCGACGTTGTTGAGTTTCACAAATGACTGCCAGTGTCTGTTAGCATGCGCTTGTAGGCAGAGTCGTTCTGCTGCTCGACTACTCACTTCTGGGTAAAATTGGAAAGGTTCGGCCCTTTCCTTGCTGCTCCATGCATCCTTTGCATACTGCATCCATTTTTCCTGGGTTGATCTGTTTTGAGCGGCCAGCTCCTCTGCCGAAGGGCGATCCATCTCTTTCGCAAATCGTTGTTCGACAATATCACAGTATTGGCCGATTCCTGCGGCAATGCTCCGCGAGAGGGCAGTCATGAACCGTGCATGGTGCTCGTCATTATCCCATTCAAGAGAGAAGACTGTATCTACGGTCTGATTGAAGAGCATGAAAAGATCAATGATCGACACACTATGTCGCTCAGAGTCAAGGGGAATTTGCTCGGGGTTTTCTGTTCGGACCTGGAACTGATCATGCTTGATCGCCTGTTCCACAAAGTCGGCCATTCTTGTCTCAGCAGCATGAATCCATCGCCACACAAAGTCCACCAACAGAGTCTCGATGTTGAATTCGAATGGGACCTGAGGAAGAGAGTCCAGATGTATGCGGCGGATCTCCACCAGCTCTTTGTACAGTTCGAATCCGTCTTGAATAGCAATCTCTTGGCCAGACTCGCTTGCTCCAGCCAGGATGGTCTCGACGATTGCCCCCGCGTCCTTCTCGAAACTCGGAAAGACCTCCTGCACGAGAATCGACAACGGATTGACTCCCATGATTTTCATATTATTCTTGTATCGTTTTCTGATGCGCTCGCACAGCTTGATCACGGATTTGCCCAACTTCACTACATGAACAAAGTCCCAGTCCTCCTTGTGGGCTGGGATTTCCTTTTGCATGTAATCACGATAGACATCAGCGGCCCTCTGGCACAGGCCCTGATTGAGGTGGTCTGCGAACTCTGCCGCAGCGTTGGGTCGGGGAGAAAAGGTCGGGTCGCTTCCGATGTGGTTCTCGAGGAGGAACATGACTGCTGCAATGTTTGGTGGTTTGGAATCATAGCACTGCTCCATAAGATCATACAGCTCCCTCAATAGGGCATCATGCAAGCTGTGAAAGGTCTGTTGATAAACGGCGAAATCATGAAGCGTCCATCTGCTGGGCTCAATCTCGTTCAGCGGCGTTGCATAGTGGGTAATGTGCGGAGGTTTCTTCGCTTCCGGCAGCGGTGACTTGACAAAGTCGAAAATGGTGTCCAACTCTTCGGGTACAATCTCTTGATCCAGAAATTTTCGGGCTGCCACCTCGAGCAGTGCGATCAGCCTTGAGAACTGAGGAACTCGCCATCGCACGCAGAGTTCAGTCAGAAATTCCATAGACTGCTTGGACAGAGGCTGATATTCCAGAGATGGATCCGCATGAAGCTGGTCATACGTAACTGCGTGCTGCAGAATGTACTTGTAGAACTCTCTCGGCTCAGGCGGAATGAATGTGTATATCGTCTCCTCAACCGCTCGTATGCTGCTTGACTCATCACCGATCGCAAGATTCGAGAGACTCAGGCCTGGATCGAGCGAGAATGACCCACGGTCTTGTGCAGACATGGCCCGGCTGAGGTCGGCATACGCCTGGTCGGTGGCAATCATAGATTGCGGCCTGCTGGGTAACGGCTTCTCAAAGGCGCCGGTCGAGGTTTTGGCCAGTTCTGGCTTTGCTGTCAGAATATCCAGCATCATTTGAGACAAGTGCGGTGCCTCTGACTTCTTCCACTCTTGGAAGGCTTCTTCCACGTCAAAGTCTTGGCTGCGCAAAGCGCCGGACATTTTAGAGTTGAGTCTATGCTGATAAGACTTGAGATCCCTTAGAACAGCTTCCTCGGTCCAGACCTGGCAATTTTCGTTAATTTCGGACTGGATGTCAGACAAGCTTGTGCCAAAGATGGCTGCCACAACCTGCACCATTGGCATGTCTTTGACATCATAGCTCAGGGGGACAACAACCTCAATAGCCGTCCCCTTGCCATACTGTCCACTGTCGACCAAGTTCTGGTCATTCGTTAATAGCTTATTCTCTAACGAACTGAGCCTTGATATCAACTCCGCGCGGTCCTTTTCGTGGCCATGATCTCGCAAAAGCCTCGTGGTAAGTCTCACAAACATGGCAAGATGACGATCCGGGAGAAGCTTCCATGAGTCGTCATCGGGAGCTCTGCCCTTTTGAGCGGCCTTGGTGGCGGACGAATAGAAAATGAGGACCAGAGGCTCAAACTTCCTCTCCTTGAGCGTTTTCTGAAAATTCTTGTCGGAGAAGGCCGTATATGCTTCGGCAAAACTCCTCTTCACGGCAGCATCGTTGAAGCCAGGCAGAGTCTCGCTACCTCTTAGGACGCCGCCAACCCGATCAAGAAGCTGGCTGGCAAAGTTGCTCGGCAATTTCAAGCTTGTAGAGCTCCCTGAAATATACTCTTGAACAAGCTGGCCGACACTTGTGTGCGATCGCGCTGGCTGTTTGGGCGCGGGGACATATTGCTTGCGTTTCGCTCGTGGCTGCAATAGATAATGCATATAGGCGGTGCGGAGAGCAAAGCTTCGAGCTTCCTCATGTTCGACGACGATTTGCTGATGACGGGTTGCCCGCGACGCCGCCCTGCTTCTGGAAATATCCCTACTACCACTCTTGGCACGGCGACTTGGAGTAAATGACCTTCGCGAGGCGGTCGACATGGTGATAGTCGCAGTCGGCTGTGGTCAACACGTTGTGACGTCGGTTGCTGTTTTAGAAGATGTTCAAATGGCGACCCGATGCCCAAAGCTAGTTGGGATGCACGAGCTCATGACCAGCCAGAAGACGAAAGAAAACACAACTGTTCAATCGTACGGCAGGTAATTCGAGGAAAATGACCAAGCGAGACGCGAGATTCTCGGGGTTGCAAGTATGGCGGCGAGGGATTGTGGTGTTTCAGCGGGAGGAACCTTGACCTCGGACCTGGTCGCGGGTCGTCAGAAGTCAAGTCGTTCCTGATGGCGGTCTCCTTCAATACGTGGCCGGACTTGTCCTTGCAGCAAGTACTGTTGTTGGCTCGTGGGCAGTGGCCTTTGATGCCGGCTGCGATAATCGGTGAGGTCGGTCTGGCAGCAGGACGCGAGGTGGAATACAAAGGGCAAGCGACAGTTTTGCCTTTGACCGCCGTATCTCAAGCTGGCCTGGTCTCAGACGCAGACGCAGACTCAGAGTGGTGCGTTGCAAGGGCGAGTCTGGCGAATCCCGACGTCATCCACGCCGCTCCAGCTCCTTGGTGCCCAGTTTGGGCCACGCTATGTCATGCGAGTGGCTCTGGTGGTTCGTGTGGTCCCTGGAAACGGCGCTTGAAAAACAAAGGCCCCAAAAAACAGGCCCTTCCACCACTCAGCTGGCGTCCAAGCCAGAATTCAGGGGTCAACAGTGCTGGTCTGGCCCCACCATCTCGCTTGTTGGAGCTAAATACAGCTCGAGCCTAGCTGCACTGCATGTGCCCGCGCATGCAAACTCCCACGGCCAGGTTGGTTTCCAAAGTAAAACACAAACAGCTCTACCCAACTCATTTGATATCGATGCCATCGCATCCTACATAGACTATAACCGAACAGGCCTTTGAAAGCAGACATCTAGTCATCTTCGTCGTCAATTGCCGGTCTTCACCCCATTCTCAGAACCTCCATAGGTAACAGGCGTATTTACATAAGCCGATGCCTGTTGCTCAAACTCTTGTGCTGACGTCCTTAGGTAGCTTCTTCGTACCCTGTTCGGCACAAAGTCCAAGAAGAATACTCTGCCCTCCAATATCATATCGTGACCGACGTTTTTTGTCGTTGTCTAAACGTACGACTCCTACTTTTTCGGTTAGCATTGCTTTTTGTACAAGACAATTTAGAGCTGGACAGGATTGCCAGTGTAGTCGTGGGATGGTTGTTGCCACGACGCTCCAAGGAGAGGGATCAGCAATGTGCAACAGATAGAGGCAAAACCGTTGGAAAATGTGTCGCAAGCTGATGTGATAGTCGTTCTTACACACAAGCGTCCTTGTGCACTATTCGAGGGTAAGACTTGTGTCAAGACGAGCAGGCCAGTCGAGCGAGCCGCAAGCCAAGAGTTGTAGACCTGTGGGTATTCCACTCGTCCCAATCCCCTCTGCAATGTACTGCAAGATGTGGCCAATTTTGGCCAAGTCTTTTTGCTACTGACGGATTGACTACTTGTGCCATGAAGTAAACTTTCATGCTATCTTCCAGTGGAAGCAGCCTCAACTTCTGATCCGACAATCTGCTCACTGCAGCCGAAACGGCTCGAGCATCCGATGTCATTACGAATGGATGAAGATTGCCTAGTTTTCGGAAGACGTCTCTTCGCTTGGTTGTTTGGGTTTCCAAAGTGCAAAGATGCTGGCGTCGATCCGGTATCTCAATCGGTGCATTGTTACGAACGTATTGAAGAACACGAAGAAGTAGCTCTGCCTCCGTTTCAGTCACAGGTGTCTCATGTTTGACATCCTTAAAAGGCAAGACTGTATCTTCATCCAACACAGGCACAGCTGGCTTGGATGTTCTGTTTTTGGCCCCATTTCCGGTTTGGTGAAATCGATGTTCAGGTTCACAACCCATCCGGATAATGGCATTTGGCTGGGTTGGATCATAAGCCAGAATGGTATCGGACACTCGCTCAGCCATCGGTGTTTTCCAACGGATTTGTCGCATTGTCGGAATCGCCGCCGGGGACCGACCGAAAGTTTCGGATAATGTACGCTGCGATTGTCAAATCACATAGCAAGGCATAGTCTAATCTATATATTTTTAATATATTTTTATAAATATAGTTAAATCTTATACCTACCTAGGTAGAGAAAGGATATTGATGTGGTCAAACACCTGGACACTTATAACCCCCCACCGTATACCAGATCAGGCCCCCGCGCTCCACAGTGCCAAGATGGCGCTGCACAAGAATCCGGTGATGAGGCCCGCCCAGAACAGTACAATTCAAAGCGAAACAGCATCCCTGCTCTATATGGAGAAGGCGTAAAACACCCAAGGAATTACGCCGACGGGGATGAAGATCTGCATAATGGTTCACAGTCGGCGCGATCCGCGCATGTAACAAGCATCTTTCTGCTGTGCACAGATCACACTGACAAGATGTGTCTGGCATGCGTCTCTCGAATTCCCGCCCTGATCATCAATGACTCAAAGTGCTCTTTTACGAGATCGCCAAGCCACCAGGGAAACAAGCCACCAGGGGACTCATTAGCAAGCTCGTGTTGGCTGGCGCGGGCTCGTGCGGGTTGATGCAGGCGCTGGTCCTTGAGGAATTGTGCCTGAATTCTGAACGGGATTGAGCGCCCAGTGCCGCTTTAAAGTAGATAGGGCCTGTTCGCTTTTTTCAGTAACAGTCGCATGCCTCTGTTGGAAGCAACCAAAAGTTGGCAATGAATCAATTGAAAGCGGTGACAGAATTAATACTGCTCCTGGTGCGGTGCATTCACCAAACTTTTCATGTACCTATGCATAGTATTCACAAAGGCAAACAAATCTTCTGCAAGTAATTGAGTCCTATCACTTATCAGACACTCAGACACTGGGCCACGATAAGCAACAGTATCCCGTATACTACCACGCTTCCCATCAAGGACAGATTTGATGGCCAACATCGGACCTTAAGTTGATTTCGACCAGTTACTTTTTGTCTGGCATGTGCCCGTACCCAACGTCCGGAGCCTGCAACAAAACGCCAACAAACTTCACATCATACGTCACGACCGGGAATTGTTCATGGTTCCAGCCCAAACAGCAACTGTGTGATACGTCTAACATGCTACCAGCTTTTTGCTCCCTGCTTCATTATTCTCATCGATGTCTGATTGACTGCTGATCTATGGAAGTGCAGATGATCAGATGGTTCAAACCACCCTGCCTGAAGCCCGCGTTTCTGCGTAGCTCGCGTCCCTCGATTTTTCGACGATCAACGCGAGTTGTCGAATTGTCGCACAGAGATTGCCCGAAAATTTCACGCTCAAAGTTTGATTATGGATATATTGAGGGCGTAGAAAGACTCGACAATTATCGACTAGGAGGCTATCACCCGGTCTACATTGATGATTGCCTTCATAACCGGTATTGGATAGGTCACAAACTTGGGCACGGAACATTCTCGACGGCATGGCTCGCTTGGGACATACAGTCATCGAAATATGTTGCCATCAAAGTCGGCACGGCAGATGCGGACAAACGAGAGGCAGACATCTTGACGCGACTGTCGAGGGGAATTGCTGCTTGCGACCGTTCAGCCGGTGAAGCGTCATTGATCCCAGTGATTATCGATCGCTTCAATATTGATGGCCAGAATGGAACCCACCCTTGCCATGTAACAGTCCCAGCAAGATGCAGCTTAATTGATGCCAAGCAGGCATCGGGCTCGAGACTATTTCAATTCAGTGTTGCTCGATCTCTGGCAGCTCAGCTTGTTATTGCTATGTCCCAAGTCCACCGTCAAGACATGCTCATGAAGATGTGTAATTTTCGGCTTTTTATTTTTGTATTCACTGTGAATATATAATATTAACAAGACTCCCAGACCTTCACCTTGGCAATTTTCTTCTTCAGCCACCATCTTTCCTAAATGATCTCTCAGTGGAGCAGTTGTATGTCAGATTCGGAGCTCCTAGATCAGAGCATGTCATTCGTCTCGACGGAAATCCACTGGCTTCTGGTGTCCCCCTCCCACGTTATCCCGCCAGTCTGGCTGGGAGCAGCAAGCAACAAGATATTCCTTGAGGAGGCAAGGCTTCTGTTGAGTGACTTTGGTGTCGCATTTCGCCCGTCAGATAACTCCCGTTTTGAGTCATATATACCTCTTGTGATTCGCCCACCCGAGACATTGTTCGATCCAATCTTGCCACTCTCTTTCTCTTCGGATATTGGAGTCTTGGTTGCACAATATTCGAGTTGTTCGCACATAGATCTCTGATTGATGCACCTCAAGATGATATCACTGCGCAACAAGTCCACTTACAAGGTACATTACCGCTTGATTGGTGGAACAAATGGGAACAACGCCCCAGATGGTTCGTCGAAGTAGGGAATCCGCTTAGCAATGAATGTGATATTTGACCATGGGACCGACGGTTCCAGCATTGGATATACAAGAACCGAGGCGGTCAGCCGGCATGGAGATCATGGATCAGGACGAAAGAGCTGCTCTGTTGAATATGCTACGTTGGATGCTGTCATCGAAGCCCGCAACGCGGCCAAATTTAGAAGTGTTGGGCTCTGTTTGGCTGACGAGATGGACTTTGCCAGCGTATAAACAGAGTCGCAAGGCTTGGACGTGAAAGGCTTTGAAGCTGGGCCGAAACTATCTATTACGTACCATCGCTCGGAAAGAAGTATTGAGAAGTGAATTAATATTGCCATGCACCACCTTCTTGACGTGAAATGACTTCATAGACACTCGGACTTGACCACACCTCTGGAAGAGCCCATCTCTTTCTCTGATTCAGTAAAGCATCAATGGCTCTGTCAAGAAAACGATAGGTTGAACCTGTTGAGCCCTATCGTCACAAGGCTCATTTTGCAGGCAGTGCACCGCGGCAGGCGTAGCCCACACGGCCTACAAAATAGGCATCGAAATATTGAAAGGATGCTCAGCCCTCCGTGGTGGGCTTTGCGACAAATCCGTTATGGCACTATCTCGAGTTCTTCACGAAGTTACTTGCTCATGGTATAGACTCGAAGTCGCCCGATACGAATGAGAGCAGGATTCAGGCAGTGCTAAGCCTGCATACGTGGCAGGTGCGTGAACTGTTTCGTTATCTGCGGGCAGTGATGCATGCAGGTGATGGCAGTCATTTGATGGGTTCAATGTTCAGTGCTGTCGCTGAGCCTGGGTGATGATGACATGCTGGGCGACATGGGCTAGAGCGGCGGCGCGACTAACTCGAAGTGGGACGGGCCACTAAGCTTAGATGGGGACCTACAAGGCACCAGACCTGCAAACCCAAGCAGGCTGATCGACATCAGGCGTGTGCCCAGCGCTGCGCTCAACAGTGACTGTACCTGTAATACCGTCTACCCAGGTGATCATTGTTCCAGTGCCGTTTATTTCTCTGGTCATCAGCCATCCGTCTCCATCCTTTATTCTTTGTCTAGCCCGTCTCTTCTTAGTTCATTGTGGTTAATCTTGTCGACAAACAAATCTCCTGCATCCTCTTGTTTCGAGTTCTGTTGCCAACTTCACCGTCGCTTGCTTCGCGGCTGCATTCCTCCAGAGCTACTTTAGAAACATTGGTACCAACGTTGCGACAGCGAGACCCCAGGAACCCTTCCGAGTACTTGCAGCCGTCTCATTCCATCCCCTGGACAGGAGACGGGACCAGGTTGGGATCTGGACGGCGTGCAACGTACCCACCAACACCACGCCAAATGACGGTGCTGCATTGAGCTTCCCCAAACAGCCACACCCCGCGCCCGCCTGCTGTTCCATCTTCACATTAACTACTCAACTGCTCAACTCCTCGACCACTCGACCGCGGCGTTCAGCTTGCGAATCGACAGAAGTCGACAGAGCCTCCGATGTCGATGGTGGTCGAGCTGTTTCCAGCATGGGTAACGTCACCAGCAGGCCCGACGACGGGTCTGCTCTGTATCTCAGAGACCAGGACAGATGTATGTTCACCACAGCTCTCGAGAGCCTCCTCCTCCTCCTCGCTGCGATCCTCTGCCGTTGACACTGACATGCCTTCTTTTTTGCACCATTAGTGAGCATATCTTCACTTGTCGTTACCAACCCGCGGAAGCGTACTTCCGTTAATATCGTTCCAAATGCATTTCCAGCGAGCAGAGTATCCGTCAGCCGGTTACCTGGCGACACTTCTCCTATAGAATATGTACAAGTATGTCTTCTCCTTCTCTGCCCACATTAGATAGCCTTGTCAACTTGATTCGGTTCCCCTTGCATTCTAATCACCTGAGTTGGCAGGATCCCGAATCATTGAATAACACCACTGCAACACCAAACTTTCTCCTCAAATTGAACAGCGACGACGAACTCATCTTCACGTTCACGTTTGTTATTCGACAATCACAACAACCAGCTGGCCCTGATGGCAAGTCGCTCGTAGCCGACACTAATATCTCAGGATTGACGTTCGTCTGTGGCTCGACACCGCGAGAGGTCGCAAATCTGGTGACGCGAGAGTTCCACGCCGACCCTAATCTGCACAAGAACGCCAATGTAGACCTCGTTGGCGGTTATGGCACAGGCGGCAGTCCCTCCGTCAGTTTTGAGTGGACTTGGAAGTGGAAGCCTCCCAAGCCAGTCGAGGACAAGGGTGGCGGCTGGAGGAACTGTTGCAGCGTAAGCAACTACCAGTCCATATCTCTACTCTTACGGGCCAAACATGACTAACTCATCTTTTTTGATCTCGTTAGTTTGTTGAGTATGATCCTAGGGCACATCGCTTAGATACGCTCGCAAGTTTCTCCTTCTGGGTTTCAAGTACGGTCAACATATTTCGCTACAATTTGAACTATATGATGCGTGCTAATGTCGTACACTAGGTCCGACATCACCCCTTAGCAATCCAAGCTCTCTGTCTCCGCAGTTCCTGCTACACTCGCCGCCAAAGATTCGAGTCGCATCGACACAGTCAGTTGAATCTCGCCTGACAGGAGTCGATATCGATGAGCCTACTTCACCGCTTTTGCCACCCAATGATACTCTTTCGCAAACGACCACGAATCAGACTTATCAAACTCAAGAGACGGTGAAGGTTGATGTACCTGGTCCCAAGTACGATGACGATGTCACGGTCGGCGACGACGGCCCAGTTTTTCGTGCAACGCTGAAAGCGCTTGAGCAAAAGACTGGGAATATGCGGACACAGATGAAGAAAGTCTTGAAGCGTGCAGAACAAGCTCATATGCAACAAATAGAGGCCAACGACGCTTTTGTGGCTTTCATGGATGCCCTGCGAGAAGCATCATCTACGAATGCCAACGCATTTCAACCTGCTTTGGAACATTACTTCGATAGAATCGCACGGGATGTACTCGCTTACGAACGCCAAAACACGTCTAACCTTCAGAAAATCATTATTGAGCCCCTGAATAAGTTGTATCAATTTGATATCAAACAAGCCGAATCCAAGAAGCGCGATTTCGAGGAAGAAAGCAAAGATTATTATGCTTACGTATCACGTTACTTGGGCCAGCGCCAGGACTCGGTTAAGGCGAAGAAACTTGCTGAGAGCGATTCAAAATACCAGAACAAGAGACGAACTTTTGAGTTGAAACGATTCGACTACTCCAACTTCATGCAAGATTTGCATGGTGGCCGCAAAGAGCAGGAAGTATTGTCGCATTTGACAAAATATGCCGACGCCCAAACGAAGGGGTTTCTCAACACAGCAAAGAAGATTGAGGAATACTTGCCGCAGCTTTCTGCTCTCAGCACCGAAGTCCAAGAGGCCGATAAAGAGTATCAGTACCGTCGCCGAGAACGAGAAGAGAAGAGGCGGCAGATGGAGAAGCCCACAACACCTTACCTGGAACCTGAGCAAGGGAATGTCACCAGCTCTGCTCCTCAGACAGTAAGTTCGAATGGAACAGGTGGGAGCACTTCCGACAACGAGCTGGGACGCGCAGATAGCACAGGGTCCCAAGTTAAGAACGCAATTCCAATCGGCGGTAATCAAGGATCCGTGGCCCAAGGAGTCGAACTGTCCCGGTCTCCTGGTAGTCAAGGACAGTCTTCACTTTCTAGCTCGGCGACAACAAAATTCAAGGGTTTTCGCGACTTGGAAGAACGAGACGGAGCACAGGCAGCCGCCGTGACCCAGAGAAAGGAAGGCTTGTTATGGGCACTCAACAGACCCGGCGGTCATGTTGACCCGCGAAACTTGAATAAGCAAGGATGGCACAAGTAGGTCCTTTACTCGACTTCTTGAGAATGGCACAGGAGGATTGGTCGAACCCCGTGCATCATTGTGCGCTGAGAACTAACCATGAAAACAGATTCTGGATTGTGCTGGACCAAGGAAGGCTGTCCGAGTACAGCAATTGGAAGCAGAAGCTTGACCTTCATATGGATCCCATTGATCTTCGAATGGCATCTGTTCGCGAAGCGCGTAATGCAGAACGGCGATTTTGTTTTGAGGTTATCACTCCGAACTTTAAGCGTGTCTACCAAGCAACATCCGAAGAAGACATGAACAGCTGGATCGTTTCCATCAACAATGCGTTGCAGAGTGCCATGGAAGGACGCGTTGCTCAGGATCGAGCATCATCGAACAAGCCATCGGGCGATTCGTCTTTTAAGAGGGACATCGGCTCCATCTTGACTGGCAAAACTCAATCTCTGGGACACGGTGCACACTCACACCACCATTCCAGCTCGAATGCAGGAATACCCGTGCGTAGAATAACAGTCGGGGCACGGCCAAGCGTGGTTCGCACAACAAGCTCAGGTTACGACGAGAATCCCGACAAATTGCTACAGATGGTTCGCAACGCTGATCAGGGAAACTGCTGGTGCGCAGACTGCGGTTCGGGATCCAAGGTTGAGTGGGTATCTATCAATCTGGGCATCATTCTCTGCATCGAGTGCAGTGGCATCCACCGATCCTTGGGCACACACATCAGCAAAGTCCGTTCCCTAACTCTGGACATTAAATCATTCACCATCGATATTGTCGAAGTTTTGCTGCTCATCGGGAACCGGGTTTCCAATATGATCTGGGAAGCCAAGTTGGATGTATCCCTGAAACCGAATGCACAAGCAACGCGAGAACAGCGACTACGGTTCATTACCGCAAAGTACGTTGATCGATTATATGTGGAACCCATATCCGCCACTTTGTCCAGATATGCGACGCCGGACGAGACGTTGCTAGCCGCCATTAAGAAGAACGAGATTCAGCAGGTACTCTATGCGCTGGCACTAAGAGCCAATCCCAATGTTCTCGATCGGATGAGAGGTACCCATGCCATCTGGCTTGCTTTAGCCGCAGCTGATCCGGCATCTCCGTCACCAACACCCAGTGTTAATTCCAACGAAGCAGAGATGAAGGCAGTGCCGTTCCCCGTCGCTGAATTACTTACTCAGAACGGCGCCCAAATACCACTGTCATTGCCAGCTTTCCCGCTCGGCAGGTATGCTCAGCAGTACTACGAACAGAAGATCGGCAAGGGCCAAGATGCCACGGGGGGTGATGTGCTTGGGTCACTGCCACTACATCTTGGCTCGGGCGATAGACCTCAACGAGAGAGGGAGGCAAGGCTGCAGAAGCGGGTCAGCGCCGGTGGACGACTGGCAAAGTCTCCCATACCCGAAAAATAGGAACACAAGTTTTGGGATCGATGAGCAAGCCTTGTTCTGTGCTATCATATACATGCGCTGCCGCGGCTACGGAAATTATAGGTGGCCGTTGCAGGAGCACGACGCTTCGAGCACCTCTCTACCTTTGCTGCTCTGCGAACGGAGCTGGGATGATTGCAAACGAAGGAGGGCTCTTTTGTCATTTTAAGTGCAAACAGGCCGAGACATTCGGCTTACTGCCTTCGCGTGGGAGAGTATTTTTGATATGGGCGTTTGGGAGGACAGCCCTCGAGTCGAGAGGCACTGCTTTTTGGAACAAGACGATATGATTTTGGGGAAATGGCTTCTTCTCATGGATTTGGTGCAATGCTGCGTGTGGAGTCCGATGGGCGGCGGCGGCCTCTAATTTTGTTCTCTCTTTTCTTTACTCTTACTTTCTTGGCCCGCTTGGAAAGAACACATTGGAAACACACTTGGGGGAATGCACGTTATGGAATAGGTACCAGGTAGTTGATAATGGTAATGAGCAAGGCAGGGATGTGCGAAGTCTGTTGGGGCTGAGCAAACCTTGCGCCTTGATCGAAGTTCCGTATCGTATTTTCTGTACCACAAAGCCACGATACTAGGTATGATGGCAAAAATAGTCACTGTAAACAACATACTGTACACTCGAAAAATGCGACGCAAAGGAACGGGCCGGCGGGAGGCTTGGCTGGCAGCTGAGGGTGGTGACTCTACTTGTTGTGGTTGAGTCACGTCTCATGACTGGCGTCAGTTGGAGGGAACGGTGTGACAGAACAAGACAGGGCACGAGCTGAGGCGCTCGAAAGGACGGGTGACGCTAGGGCTCGAACCCAAATCACAAACGTCGAAACCGGTCTGCTCTGCGTTTGAATTGTTAATACGTTTGCCGTTGTGTTAGGTATATGCCGGCACGGATGGATGCATTTTGGCGCACTGCTCAATGCCCTTATTCGCCAAGGCAACCATATCTCACAACTTCCTCCGTACTAATGCTTTGCCACACCAGGCTCACCAGTTTATGGAAATAAGGGGAAAAAGGCATGACACTTTGCATGGAATAGGGCAAAATATGGATGCAAGTTCAGATGGAAGTGAATCGCGATGAAAAATGTCATCTGCTTCCCGATGGTCCAGGTGACCTGGACGATGACGGACTTGGGGTCGTTGAACATGACATCGAGAGAGCGAGAGCAAGAGCGTGCAAGCGTGGGGCTGCTGGCACTGCGGCTCTGCGTGAGCAGCAGGGTCATTGGCTGCAGACCAGTTGACTGGCTTAGTGCGCCGCAAAGCGGGCCCCCGGAGGCCCATGCTCCCTCCGTGATTCAACGATAGTGCCCAGTTGACGGCACTGGACCCAATCTGATCTTGGTCTGGTCCGGCCTGCTCTGGTCTGCAGGCCACGAGCAGCAGGAGCAGAAGCAGGAGCAGGAGCATCACCACCACCTCGAGCTATTGTCAGTCCCCGTTGATTTCTAATTCATGACGACGCACCATCGCGAACTCCTCCGATAATCTTAACATTGCATACATATTGGACCGTCACTCGCTCCATTAGGCAAGAGAGTTGTATTTCTCTTCCTCTTTTGCGACCGACTAAACCTGCAGAGGACATGGCACCTCGCAACGAAAAGAGCCAATTGAAGCGCCAGCGCGTGAGTCTCTCTACCCATCTTCTGCCTGCTTGCGCACGCTTCCTCCTGCGCTTCTCACCCAACCTCGTGCATTCGCGCTTACCACCCGCTTCAACCCAGGGTTCTTTGCCCGAGGACGCAACCGAGTCCAAGAAGCCCCGGCGATCCGACCGTTTATCCTCCCACGTTGACGGGGCCGATAAGACCCCCGTCGTCAACAAGCAGCATCTACCGTCACCACTTACGAATGCTACCAATGGCGATTCTGGCGATGCCTGCAAGGAGGCCACGCCTACGCCTCCTGTACGCAACAACGATGACCTAACTCCACGCAAGACTGACGAGGCGTGGGCCGGCAGCCAAGCTTTGTCATCACCTCCCCAGGACACACAGCCGCTTAGCCAGTTTGTCGATCGACACCCTGCACTCTCCGATGAGGTGGAAGACGAGGTCAAGGAAGGAGTCTGGGGTTATCTGGTGCCCCTGGATCCAAAATACGGCGATAAGCCGCTGGTTTTGAAGAGGCGGAGTGCCTGTCCCCTACCGGACTCAATCGCCGCTGCCAGCAATGGCGAGAATCAGGGCTCAAGCAACAACAAGTCTCCTTTGGGAGCAGAGGAAGCATATGAGCGAACTAAGATTAAAGGCACTGCCTCTGGAGGATACTTGATCGGCCGACATCCCGAGTGTGGTAAGTTTTGAATGACGTTGTTGGCCAACATGTTCCCGAACAGCGTGGAGCTAACGAGCCTATTACACTAGACGTCGTCGTGAACGAGGGAGTTGTCTCGAACCGCCATTGCCTGTTGTTCACGGAGAACAAAGGAACGGATACTGTTGCTATTGTCGAGGATTTATCCAGCAATGGAACCTACGTGAACGAGGCCATTGTTGGTCGCAATCAGCGCCGCGAGCTTGAAGACCAGGACGAGATTGCAGTTCATGGTAAAGCTAGATTCATCTTCAGATATCCTCAGAGCCGCCACACAAGCGCCTTTTTGCAACAGTATACATTACTAGAGAAGCTCGGCAAAGGCCACTTCGCCGAAGTCTATCTCTGTATCGAAAAGTCTACTGGGCAGCGATATGCAGTCAAGATCTTCTCCAAGCCACCGGTCATGGAGGATCGTTCCAAAACGGAAGGCTTGCAACAGGAAATTGGCGTTTTAATGGGCGTCAGCCATCCTAACGTTTTGTGTCTGAAAGATACATTCAATGAGCGTGATAGAGTGTACCTCGTTCTGGAACTGGCATCAGAGGGCGAGCTGTTCAATTTCATCGTCATGAAGCAAAAGCTTACTGAAGATGAGACGAGAAAGCTGTTCCTGCAGCTTTTCCAAGGCATCAAATATCTGGTACGTTGGTGATTATCTGATGCTACCGTGTCATATTTCAACGGCGAAACGACCATCTTTACTAACTCGTCGTGCAGCATGAACGAAACATTGTCCACCGAGACATCAAACCAGAAAATATCCTACTCACTGACAAGAACCTGCATGTCAAACTCGCAGACTTTGGCCTGGCCAAGATTATTGGAGAAGAGTCTTTTACAACCACACTCTGCGGCACGCCGAGCTATGTTGCGCCAGAAATTCTTGCTGATTCGAAGCAACGAAAATACACCAAAGCCATCGACGTTTGGTCACTCGGTGTTGTGCTGTATATTTGCTTCTGTGGTTTTCCACCATTTTCTGACGAGCTCTACTCAAGGGACTTCCCTTTCACATTGTCACAACAAATTCGAAGTGGACGTTTTGACTACCCTTCGCCCTACTGGGACTCTGTCGGAGATCCAGCTCGTAAGTTGATATATACTGATTGTTTGCACATCGAGAGAAATGCTGACACGTGCCGTAGTTGATCTTATTGACTCCATGCTGGTAGTCGATCCGGAGCGACGATTTACGGTTGAACAATGCTTGTCTCATCCTTGGCTGACTCAGACCGCGCCTGGTGTAAACGACAGCACGGGTAGCCTCGTTGGAGGTATTGCCGGCCTTGAGGTCAACCGTCGAGCACCTGTTCGGGAGCGTACCCTTCTCGCATCACTCAACTGTGTCGGTCACGGCTCACGTGGCTGTCGGTGATGACAAGGAACCTGTCAAGGTTTTTGCTAAGAACCAAACTCGTATCACCAATGCTTCAAAAGAGAAGGCACCAGATCACCAACGAGCTCCCGGTGAATTCATGGGACTGGGAGGCAAAGGCGACCAACAATTGTTTGGTGACGATAACGGCAGCGTCTACTCAACAGGCGGTGAGACGGGCAAGACGGGCAAAAGAGCGGCAGCTCACGGCCGCTAATGGCCTTTCATTCGAGCTTTTCATACTCGACAGGAGATGAGAACCTCATCATACGGCATCTTTTGATGGATTGTTTTGTTTAATTCTATTTTCATTGACATGAAGCGATATACGGTACATCCCCTACCGATAGCATGTATATAAAACTTGGGCGTCGGGATATCTGTGGAGCGACGGGACTCGGCGCATGGCTACACGTCTTCTCAATGTTGGTTACAGGACGTCATTGGTGTTAGGTCGACAGACATGGTGTTGGCTGAACTCATCTGCCAACTTTGGACAAGGAAAGGGTTGTCAGTCACGCCGGATGCAGCGAATGCAACTTTTTGTCTTGAGAGTTTCGGTGTCTAAAAGTTTTAAGGCTCGAATATATCAATATTCATCTCTCAGCCAGAAGCAAGACTATGCTGGAATGATACCTCGTGCGATGAGATGCCTCTGAACAAGTTATGCGTAACTGAAATGGACACACGTGCCAAATCACATGTGGAGCTAAGCGAGGGCGGTGACGCCTAGCTCCCACACATTGAGAGACGGCAGAAAATTCGGCGGCGGGGGGTCGACACTCAGAGGAAAAGCCCCACCACAAAGGGCTATTCGGACAGACGTTCAGCATCACATTTTCCGCTCGTCGAGTTCCACCCCCCTCTTCGTGCAGACGTCGTGTCCTAGCGATCGCGAGACCGTCTAGCCCCTCACTCCACGCGACTCTCGCCAAATTTTTCCCCTCCGCTCCTCTGCAACTTCTTGCCCTGCTTTCTCTCTGCAGGTTCTGCATTTAATCCTCATTCGACGGAGTGCGAATCGAACCGTCGCCGCCGAAAACGAATCGACTATTCGCCTCCTCTCATAGCGCAGAAAAAAAAAAGAAACGGGACGAACAAAATGCCGGCCGCCAAGGTAAATGAGCAGCCGCAGCTGCTGTTTGTGGATGGAACATTTGAGGAGCTGGCCAAGGAGATGGCCGAGTATCTTAAGGCAGAGGAAGCTGTCCAACTGTTGAGCAAGGACAAGGTCTCCAAGGAGGATGTGCTGTCAAAGTTGGTCGCCGCGTCACCCGGCCTCAGCACTGTCCCCGAGAAGGAATACACGGCCGCATCGAATCTCCTGATCCACCTTGTTTTGCAGTCTGCGGATCCTAAGAAGCACCTGCAGACGCTTTGCGCCAACCTTGCCAAGGTCCCTGTTAATTCATCCGTCCACGGCCCCGGACTGTCTCTCAATGCTTTAACGACCGTCTTCAACCTCCTCCCCCAGGGCGATGTGATCCGCGCACGAATCTTCCTCGAGATTGTCAAGTTCTTGAAGGCACACAGCATGTTTGACACCCTGCGGCCGTATCTGGAGAAGCTGCCCGACTGGTTGGAGTCATGGGATGCCAGCGAGGAGATCGAGCGTATGATTTACGAGAACGTGGCCGAAGCCGCGTGGGAGGCTGGTGAGGAGCCCACAAGCTACGAGTTCATCCTCAAGGCCCTGAGGAGCTTCGACGCCGATGAGAAGGACGAGATCACCTCGGAGGACGCCCAACGACTTTCCCTGCGTGCCATCAAGATGGCCCTTTCCGCCAACACCTACTTCCTTTTCCAGGAGCTCCGGGGTATTGCCTCCGTCCAAGCCCTCAGCGACTCTCATCCCGTCTACTCGCAACTGCTAGACATCTTTGCCGAGCAGGACCTCGAGGACTATACCGACTTCAACGACGAGCACGAGGGCTGGTTGGAGCAGCAGAAGTTGGACCAGGAGAAGCTGCACCGCAAGATGCGTCTTCTCACCTTTGCCAGTCTCGCCGCCGCCACGCCCAGCAGGGAAATTGAATACGCCAAGATCGCCAAGGCGCTGCAGATCCCCCAGGAGCACGTCGAGATGTGGGCCATCGATGTCATCCGCGCCGGCCTTGTCGAGGGCAAGCTGTCGCAGCAGCAGCAGAAGTTTCTGGTGCACAAGGTCACCTATCGCGTGTTTGGACAGAAGCAGTACCAGGAGCTATCAACGCGCGTGGACCACTGGCGCGCAACCTTGCAGAACGTCCTGACCGTCTTGCGCCAGGAGCAGGCCAACGCCAAGTCACAAAAGGAGCGCGAGATGCAGGATCTTGAGCGCAAGCTGAACAATGCCGGTGTGAGCAACCAGGGCGGACGACGACAACAGCGCGAGCGAACTGACAACGACGACTAAATTTTCTCTGCTCTGAAGAAAGTAAGACGGCAACTCGAAAGATAGACCATCTCGAATACGATGATTATGACTCAGCTATTCAGAGATTAAGGGTGCGGGAAAGTCCTATCGAGTCAAAAGGAAGAATCGTACATGAGGATGTAGGGAAAGATGGGTATATGTACCTCACAACGTGATGGATCATGAACGGGTTTGTCATCACGCCACCATGATATTTTATTTTGTTTTTATATTCTTTTGAAATGGCGCAGCCGGTAGCATGAGATGAATTCTAGCTTTTCTTGCATGGACTCTTGCATGGTGGGTCCAATAAAAAGTAGATTCAATGGGGGATATTTCATGAATGAGAAAAAAAATTGTAAATGCTGTTCTCTCTGCTTGATTTGAGTGAATATGTTTTTTCAATTCAGAGCTGACTGTGGGTTATACTCGATGGGCTCGGCGTCGCAAAATATAACTATGGGCAGGGCATTTATTTAAAGGTTACAAATATCTGTAATTCCATCGCGCTCGCCGACTGGCTGTGCGTGAGAGATTGACACGTTTATTACACTGAGAAAGTCGGCTATGGCCATATACGCTATTCAAAAAGCCTCCCCAGCAAGCTGATATCTTCTATTATGCCACCGTACCTAATTTTATTCTACAGTAAAACGTTTTGTCTATTCAAAAAAATGTGGAATATTAGGAAAACGAAAAGTACAAGAAAGGTGTAAAGTACCCCCTGGAAGAGGGATACAGGAATAGGTATACACAAGGCCCAATGTACATTTAGAAATCCTTGCCGAGCCTCTCAGTCAGATGTCCCTGAGTCTTGACAAAGACGGCGTCAGGAGTAGGCGTAGCGTCAACCTTGACCACCTTGCCCTGCTTGTCGTAGTAATCCACGACAGGCATGCTCGTCTCGACAAAAGTCCTGAATCGCTTGCGGATGCTCTCGGCGTTGTCGTCGGCGCGACCGCTCGTCTTTCCGCGCTCGAGGAGGCGCTCCTCCATGACCTTCTCGGGGCAGTCAAAGAACAGGACCATCTTGGCGGTGCAGACGGATTCCTCAAACTTGTGCGCCTGGTCGAGCTTGCGGGGGAATCCGTCGATGAGGAAGCGGCCCTTGGAGGTGCCGGCCTTGGAGAGAGCTTCGGTCATGGCATTTTCGAGGAGCTGGATGGTGACTTCCATGGGGACGATGAGGCCGTTCTTGATGTAGTCGCGGATCAGGTTGCCGAACTGCGAGCCGGGACACTCCTGCTCGGCGCGCAAGAGATCGCCAGCGGAGAGATGGGTGAAGTTGTATTTCTTGACCAGGTTGGCGCACTGGGTTCCCTTGCCGGCACCGGGTCCGCCGAGAACGAAAATGACGGTGACATCAGAGGGGGAGAAAGTCGGCGTTGATTTGGCTGGCGCAGGCAGCTCGCCAGCGGGCTGGGTAGCTTCGATCGTGCGAGGCATATCTGCGCAGAAAATAAGTTTGAGTATGCGAGCGATGAACACCATTTTTGCGTTTGAAAGCAGCCATGACTGTTGACAGACCTATCGCAGATGGCCACGATAACCTGTTCATAAAATAAAGATGGAATGAAAGAGCATGGTCATTTCACCAACCTTTGCGACGGTTCACAAGACCAATGTATCCAGCAGAACCGACTGCGATGACAGCGAGAAAGGGCCAGAACTTGACCTTGTCTTTGTTGCCAGATGATCCTCCTCCGGCCGAGTAGAATCGATGCTGCGTCTGGCGTGATGCGTTGCGCCAGATCGATGATAAGGGTGACGTCGACGCAGCGGGAGCTGGTCTGCTGGCGAGGCGGCCTGCCAGGCGCCACGAGACAGACATGCGTGAAGCCATTGGAGCGGGAAGAGCGAACGACGATTGGGCAGGCGCAGTGTGCGTTATTGAACCAACCCCCTTAGCTGTGCTGTTGCGTGGTCGTGATTTTCTGCACGTGGGAGGGGATTGGGGAAGGGGGGGTGGTGCCACCGAAATGGGATGGATGGTGTGACGGGCCTGACTTGAATGCGATTGAGGTAAAAGTGTGGCGGCGGGGTATAGCTGTTGAAGAAAAAAGTTGGCGTGATGAAAAAGAAGAAAAAACAAGTATATGGCAAAGGAGTGATAAGAAGGGAGGGTTGTGGAACGAAGAAGGTTAAAAAAAGGCGTTATCTACGTCAATTGAAGGAATAGGGATGGACTGGATGGACGGGAGCGGCTTTGGGGAAAAGGTTTGGCTAAAGGAGACTGGATGGGCGGGCGATTTGCACGCACCATCCCCATCACGTGGGGCTGGCTGATCAGGAGATTAGGAAGGGAGTTGGCCATTGCACTGGTTTCATGGGGAAGTGTCCCAGGTGATGTTGTGCTATGTATTTATTCTCAATCGGAAGCTGGGAAATGGGATTTTCTTCTTTTTCTGGTTTGCGACAGGTGCTGGCCTCGCCATGCATGAACATTGTGTGCGTTTGACAAGAGCCGAGTTGAGCTTGCATTTGGTGTTCAAAAGTAATCGAACAGACATACGTACCCTTGCGTTGGACTTGCCTTGAATTTATCACTCAGAACATATTCCGAGGTGTGCAAAGTACACAGAGATATGTTTCAGCACATATAAAACCATAAAGTATGCGGTTAAATAAGCTTACGAGTTTAATTATCAGTGACAATGCTCAGACATGTATTTACAGTAGACGGTCTACGTTGCTGTGAATGAGCTTCTATGGCAGGCACCCCGCTCCGCTGCAGCTAGACCAAGCTTCGTCGGACTAAAAGAATTTCGGCCCCACCTAAGCAATGTCCTGCATTGAATGTTTCATCATCAATTCTCCATTTGATAATGTGATTTTTATTTTCCCCGGCAACATCTCCTCGATGTGATGATCTTAGCAGCTCTTCCCCACGTCCTTACCCATGTAAATCTCAATGATAGTTCAACAAGCCACTGCGAGGCACCGTCAGCACTTGTCAAAATGGCAGGCATGGTGAGGAGAAAGGCCCGACTGGCGATGCCGTTGTAGCCGTGCTGGGAAGGAGCATTCAACTCATGTAATAAATAGTGTTCGCAAAATAAAAAAAACATTTTCTCTCATCAGCAAGCAACTCTCCATTTCCATAGCACATTATGTCAGTATAGTTCATTACGTGTATCACGTCCACCAACACCATGAGAGCCCCGGCATACCTATACATGCATCTGCTTGTAAGCTGTGTGAGCGCGTCGACCAAATGTGTAAGTCAAAGATAGCTTCTTCTCGATAACGAAGCGCTAACAGGTGGCTGCTTGAAGTGTGATCTGCTCAAATTGAGCCTCCCGTCTCAAATCAGCTTCCCCAACTCTGGTCCTTACAACACGACCGAGTCCTCTTATTGGTCTCTCCAAGAATCAGATATTAAACCAGCATGCATTGCCCACCCTACAACCACACAACATGTCTCGCAAGCCATGGCCATTCTAGGCAGCGACTCCCGCTGTCTATTCGCCATCAAGGGAAGGGGTCATAGTCCTGCAGCAGGCTCTGCCAACATCCAGGATGGTGTGACTATCGACATGTCCGGTCTCGACGATGTTTCCCTCTCACAGGATCATGCTATCGCCAATGTAGGCGCCGGGGCAGCTTGGCTCAAAGTCTACCAGTCCCTCGAGAGTCTCGGGTTAGCTGTTGCGGGAGGGAGAAACGGCCTTGTCGGCGTCGGGGGCTTACTCCTTGGGGGTGGCATATCTCATTTCACAACCCGGGCGGGCTGGGCTTGCGACAATGTCATGAATTATGAGGTTTGTAGATCCATCGTTCTCACACAACAGTCTTCTTCGTCCTGATTACACCGTCAGGGCTTGCTAGACTGACATTTTTCCAGGTTGTCCTCGCCAACGGCACAATTATTCAAGCAAACGCCTCCCATCACACTTCCCTCTTTCGCGCTCTGCAAGGTGGCGGCAACAACTTTGGCATCGTCACACGTTTCGACTTGAAAACGTTCAAGCAGCCCAACATCTCAGTAACTAGCCTCGCACACGATATCGAGCAACGCCAGAAAGTCTTCTCCGCTTTCACAGACATCATCACCGCCACCCCATTTGATCAAGATGCCTCGCTCGTCACAGGGCTGCTTTTCAACTTGACATCAAAGCAGTGGAGACTTACCAACTCAGCTGTGTATACCAAGCCCATCAGTGATCCAGTTGTGTTTAAAAACCTCTCGTCTATTCCAAACACGAAAAAGAGCACAGAAATTCTCTCACTTGCGGAATATGCTGATGAGAAGTCTACTCCGCCTTTGTACGTCCACCATCCCCAATATATGCGGCATTCCTTCCTGAAAGAAAATGGTGATCTAATCGGAAATATCTTCCTCTCAGAAATTGGCTGTTCGCCACACTCACTCTGAAGCCATGCGCTCAGTTCATGCTAGATATCTTTGCGATCTTGAACGCGACGTTCTATGACTTCCAGCCCACAGGCGGTGTGGTGTGGAACATCGCCCTGGAACCACTTGCCGGGGAAATGCTGCACTCAGGAAAGACCCTTGGCATGGAGACCACAGATAAAGGCTACAGTACATTTTAATTTGCCCTCTGATCACTCTTTCGCTAGCTAATGCCTCGACAAGTTGTTCTGTTGTCGGCGCTTTGGCCGACTTCGGACTCACGACACTCAGTCCAGACGACCGCGAAGTCTGCTCTGACACGCGTAGAAGATGCCGCTCGAAAGAGAGGACTGCTCCAAAAGTTCCAGTATCTAAATTATGCAGCCCCCATCAACAACCCCTTCGATCCTATGGGCAAAAGAACTTTGCGTTTCTTCAGCGAGTCAGCAGCAAGTATGACAGTCACAAGGTATTCCAGAAGCAAGTCAGAGGCGGTTACAAACTCGTGTAGCCTGCATTTTACATGAAGAAAGATATCAATTGAGGTTAGCTACTTATAACTTGAACGTCTCCAAGGTACATTTTGTGTTGCTTCCCCCTTTTTCTACCTTCGCTTCTATGCGCCCTCTCGTTTCCATCACAAAGAGGGATCATCATTTTGCTCACTCAAGTATGTCCATCATATCGAATATTCTGCCTGGAAGAATATTGGAAAAAAAGAAAATATGTGCAAGTTTAAATATAAAAAGAGAAGGGCAGAGTTCCCGGAGAAAAGTTTGGTTCAGGCATCAAGCCAGCCAATCGCCTTTCCTTCTCTCATCTTCACTGAAGTGGGGGTTTTCTCTCCCGATGCTGATTCTTTTCTCTAATGAAATGTATTTACTGGCCGTTGCCGTTGTAGGCAAGGTAGTTGACGGTGCCGGAGGGAATGCCCTTGAGGACGTTCTTGGTGGACAGGGACTGGATGCGGCTGCAGAGAGCAGCAGGGCTGGATGAACCCTCAAGAGCAGAGAGGTAGGCAGCGAGACCGGCAATGTGGGGAGTGGCCATGGAGGTACCAGAGATGGAGCGCTAGAGAAGAAAGAAGTCAGTTATGATAGATCATGATGGGAAGACGTGAGAACCTACGGTGGTGCCACCGATCCAGGTGGAGAGAACGTTGGTGCCAGGAGCGAAGATGTCGACAACACGGCCGTAGTTGGAGAAGGTAGATCGGTTGTCGTTGATGTCAGTAGCACCGACAGTGCAGGCAGTGGGCTCGGAGGCAGGGGAGGTGTTCTGGGCATCACGGTTGTCGTTACCGGCGGGAACGGCAAGGAAGACACCGGAGCGGACGACGACGGCGGCGGTCTGGTTGACGGAAGCGGCGTAGCCACCTCCCAAGCTCATGGAGGCAATGGCACCCTTGGTGCAGCCACGGGACTTGTAGTCGTTGGCGACGTAGTCCATGCCAGCAATGATGGCAGAGTAGGAGCCGGAGCCAGAGTTGTCGAGGAC
>AFRD01000433.1:0-29363 GCA_000222875.2 Periglandula ipomoeae IasaF13
CAAGGACGGGCCGAAAAAAAAAAAAAAAAAAAAAAAAAAAGGGGAAAATATTCAGGAAAAAATGCCAGGATTGCCACCCAGATTCAAAATAGAGCACAGGAGTATTATTCAAATTATGACCACCCACCTGCAACGCTGCGTCGCGCGAAACGACCCCCCCAGGCAGAGAGTGAGCATGTTTCAAGAAGTGGTGATATTAGCGCCGTGTTGCGTGCGCAGACGAAGTGCGGTTTGGTACGTACCAAACCCAGGTCAGTGCCGTCCCGTGCGCTCTTTTCGCCGTTGGCCTGCCCCGAGATGTCCACCATGCCACGTCCGGCCTCCCGCCCAAGTTTCATTATTAATGGGCCGTCGCGGCACTCCACTGCCTTCGATTGCTGTCCTCTTCGAACCATCTATTAAAGCTCGATATCGTCCTGTTTACCAAGCATCATCACCATATCCACAAACCGCAACTTCTTCTCTGCCCTCAACGCCCATTTTGACTTCATACCCCGCCCCAGCAAACCCAAACCCCCACCATGTCCCACACATACGAGTTCAACGTCTCCATGAGCTGCGGCGGCTGCTCGGGTGCCATCGACCGCGTGCTCAAGAAGCTGGAGGGTATGCAACATTTCCTTTCCGCATCCCGTACCCCGTACACCATTGAGATGACGGAAATCTAACATATTGTGCTTGCGCAGGCGTCGAGAGCTACGAGGTCTCGCTCGAGAACCAGACTGCCAAGGTCATCACGAGCTTGCCGTACGAGGATGTCCTGACCAAGATCGCCAAGACGGGCAAGAAGGTCAACTCTGCGACAGTCGATGGCGTTGAGCGATCTGTGGAGGTCCCGGCCGCTGCATAGATTACTGGGAATAAGGTAGGATCGGAAGAAATCATGATGCGACGGAGCGAGATGTGTCTTTGTCTTTTGGCGCTTGGTTGAAAATTAAGGCTCGGCCGTTTACGTAGTAGGCTACGTCGGCTGCAATATACGTGTTTATCACGAGTGGTCTTCATTGATCCTGTTTTGATGGTGAATGTTGGCCCAATAAATGTCGTTCTAGTGGCGATCGGCAGCGTGTAGTACACGCAAGCAACTGGCTGCTTGATTTCGTACAAACCTCAAAGAGCTGCTTGATGACCTCTCGTGCTGTAAGCTTCCATGTTCATCTGACCAGCATCCAACGGGGCTCTATCATTAGCCTAATTTTCGACGTTTGCCGGCCTGTTTCGTCCCAGACAAAAACCGAGGAATTGGCGGACTGGATGTTAATGATAAGAGGACCATCTTCACAAATGGGAATATCAAAGCAATATGTACGTCTGTGATGCGAGGCAGATTCAGAATAGCTCCGAGACTAGCGGCGGCTGTAGATCATATTAAATGAAACGAAGAAATAACAGCACTGCATCAAAATGAATGCCAGTCTGATTATCCACGTTCATCAAGCTCAAGGTTTGTTACTGCGGCCTCTACTAGCAAATACTAGCCGAGCCGCCTTGATGGAATAGCGGCAACATTGTTGTCAATGGAGCTGTTGGAAACGGTTGAGCTTATCTGAAATGATAGATTTTGCTCTGACACACCACATACCCCCGGATTCTATTCCATGGCGGACTTCCTTTCTCTGATTTGTTGTACCAGAAGAGGCACACAAAAGAGGAAAGTGCCTCCCTCCAGCCGGACAGCCGGCCTCTACATCACATCAACCCGTCTGCACTTTCCCTGTGTCCGAGCCATGCAACCATCAATTCATTTGTGATAGAGTAATGGTTTCCTTCAGCCTCCCAATATCATCAACAATAGATCTGTTGTGTTCGGATTCACGATAAGATTAGGATCTCCAAGGTGCATGGCTGGCTTTGCCTCACTCAGACATCATGGAATCAAATAATCTATTTCGAACTCAAAATCTGCGGAATCGCATTTCGACCCCTCATTCACATCCGTCATCCACAGCCACTGCGATCCCCCGCATGCACCCCGGATTGTAATCAGAGTCACCATGCCGAAGTCAACTGCAGTCAACTTTCACAACCTCCCTTCGAGCGAGGTCCAAGACTGCACCCCGCCGGCGAAGGGGACTCTAGCAACAGCGAGTAATAGTGTCCCGCCGACGATGAAGGCTGTGATATCTGACGGTGCAACGGATGCTTGTGGCTTCCGGTTGGCTGATGGCAGGGGACCAATCTGCGGAAATCAGCAGTTTTCCACACGCGGCAGGCAATATTGAATGGGGCAAAGCACCAGACTCGTCTTCTGATGATCCGTCTCTCCATTGGCACTAATGCACTCGCCATGCCTCTGACATTCCCTTTTGCCTAGCGTCATCTGGCGCCCGTTCCGTCCCCACTCTAGCTGTTCCCTGCTGCGGCTCATGATTCAATGTTGTGCTGAGCTATCGAACAGGCTAATCTGTTCCGTGCCGAACGACACCTCACGAGATGCATATCGGCCATGGGCATCCGATGAGTGAACTGTTCTTTGGGCGACACGAGCGCCACGGTCTCGGCAGCGTAATCAAGGTGAAAGGGCGAAAGGACAACAGCTCTCACGCCGGAAACGTTAATCTGCCGCCGGTGTATCCGCGCGTCGATGTCTGACACGATAGCACATTGCAATGGAGATTTATGCGATTAAACCTTCGGGCACAATTGCCCAATGGAAGAAAAGAATTCCGTGTAACATCACCTCTTCTTCCTCGGGTAATTGGAAGGCAATTCCTCGCCTTGCGGAATCACACGGAGAAGTGCGATTGACAAGGTTGTCGATTGCTCCGCATTTCCATTTCGTCGCCTTGTTTGTTTGTGAGACGCCACAGTCGACTGTTCCCGGACGCAGAGTAAAGGTATGCCCACCTCGGCTTGAGGAAAGTTAATATTTAAATTATCGTCATTCACTCGATCACCTTCCCTCTTTCCTCCTGTTCTTACGTCCAAATAACACTCTCCAAAACTTTTTGTTTGATCTCTTAATTAAATTCCATTGTTGAGTATTGAATATAATAAATCGTCGAGATGACTGCAACCGAGATTCCCCAAGAGCAGTACGCCGCGGTGGTAGAAAAGACCGGAGGACGTACGTATTTCGAAATCACATTCCAAGTTCACATGTACTGCCGTCACTTACGTATTGCGCATTTTTGAGCTGACATCGAATCCCAGCCATTGTCTACAAGAAGATCCCCGTGAAAAGACCCGGTCCAGACGAAGTTCTTGTCAACGTCAAGTACTCTGGCGTATGCCACACTGATCTTCACGCCATGCTCGGCGATTGGCCGATTGCCCCGAAGCTGCCTCTAGTAGGTGGCCACGAGGGCGCTGGTATCGTCGTTGCCCGCGGTGAACTGGTCAAGGATGTGGAGATTGGCGACTATGCCGGCATCAAATGGTTGAACGGGTCGTGCCTCAGCTGCACATACTGCAATAACATGGATGAGCCACTCTGCGGAGAAGCCCTGCTGTCAGGATACACAGTAGATGGCTCGTTCCAGCAATACGCCATAGCCAAGGCCGCGCACGTCGCTCGTATCCCAAAGGAATGTGATCTTGAAGCCGTGGCCCCAATTCTGTGCGCTGGTATCACTGTGTACAAAGGTCTCAAGGAGTCGGGCGCCCAACCAGGTCAGTCTGTAGCCATTGTAGGCGCAGGCGGCGGCCTTGGCAGCTTTGCCATCCAGTATGCCAAGGCAATGGGACTCAATGTGATTGCCATCGATGGCGGATCAGAGAAGAAGGACATGTGCCTTCAGCTTGGCGCAACTACCTTTGTGGACTTCCAATCTTCAAAAGATCTCGTCGAAGAAGTCAAGGCTGCGAGTAATGATGGCCTAGGACCACATGCCGTCCTCCTCGTGACTGTCGCGGAGAAGCCCTTCCAGCAGGCTACTCAGTACGTCCGCGCTCGCGGAACAGTTGTGTGCATCGGCTTGCCTGCGAATGCTACCATTTCGGCTCCCGTTTTTGACACGGTGCTTCGCATGATCAACATCAAGGGCAGCTATGTTGGCAACCGCGCTGATACCACTGAAGCACTCGACTTCTTCCGCAGAGGCCTCATCAAGGCACCCTACAAGACAGTTGGGTTGAGCCAGTTGCAGGAAGTATACAAGTTGATGAAGGAGGGCAAGATTGCAGGACGATACGTCGTCGACACGAGCAAATAGAGCACTGATGAATGAGTTATGACTGGTGCTGTTGAGTGATGGAGCAAATGGGATTGTATTAGCATTCTGATGATGGCGTTCGAGGGTGAGGACGATGTGGCATGGCTGCATGGAGGCGTGGCGTAGGGTGTTGACAAAAAATGTACGGAGGCAGCATTTGTAGAGGCCGCTGGTGGCAACTGAAGGGAAATTGGACATGGCTCATCGAAATCTGCACGCACTTGATACGTGTATACTTGCACGAGTCGGTGCATATAATAACCCTGAAAATTCGTGAGTAGTGTGCAGGAATGTGAAAGGGGTTACATGAAAAGAGTTCCGCTCGTCAACATAATGTGATTCGATCAAAGAGAATTGAGTGTCCGTTTCACAAGCGAGATTTACCGTTTCAATCCCCTGCCGACTGCTCCAAAGCCTAGGCATTAACAGTTGGTGCACCGAGATACTTCCGTAACAGGCAAATAGAGCGAAAACATTCGTCCATAACACATATGATGACTCCAATGTGGTAAGTATCTTCAATTGCTCTATGGGAACGCGCAGTATGACAATGTTTTTATGAACCTCCAGGTCCTCCCAACAAAGCAAATCTTCGCACAATGCTGGGTCCGTATTCTTGATACTATTAACGCAGGTTAGCTCAGCTGCTCTTGCTGCCCGGCCATGCACACCAAGTTGACACACCTCTGCCTTTGTGTGGCAGTAAGATCGGAACTCGGGCGTCTGACCCAGCAAACTGCCACCAAACCACGGCCCATGTCGTTGTCGCTTATGGGTGATAACCTGAACGTTAAGACCACCGCTACGGGCTCCGCCGCTGCGCACCTCGCTGGCTCGGATTCGAGCATCGACAAGATGCTTGATGTCTCTCTGCAAACGTCGGCCAAAATCTTTGTATAGAGTGCTTCCACCAGACAACACGATGTTCTTGTACAGACCACGACGCACGTCAATGGGAGATTGCTGAATGACTCCATCAACAACGACTGGAAGGGGGGTGAGGAAATCGGAGCTGTAGATTTCTGGGTTGAAGAAGATTTCCGGTGCCAGGAAACGCTCGTATCCGACGTCAACAGTCACCTGGCGGCCACCGGGGTGGGACACGACGTGCTTGGCGAATCGCTCGCGATCGCGGTCATATTTGGCGAACTCCTTGACAATATCGGGACAGACATAGCAGTATTCCTCCTTGATGTCTTGCGCAGTTTTCAGGGATGAATCGGGCTCGCCTCGATCTCGCAGAAGCGATTGAACGAAGTACGTGATATCTCGACCGGCAATGGGAATCGACTTGATGGACGAACCAATGACATAACCCTCGGCAACAGGAATGACGTGAGTGACACCATCACCGGAATCAATCACAGTACCCGTCAAAGAGCGATCGGTCACCTTGGACGATGTCCAAGAGGCGGCAAGGGCGAGAACGGCTTGGACAGCAATGTACATGCCTGCGCAGTTGAATGACTCGAAAAAGATCTCGGCGGTGTTTTCTCGGTTCTCAGGGGGGTTCAGCGGCTGCTATGGTTAGAGTTGCTCCGGACAAAGTCGCAAGTATTTCGATGTTTGATGGTGGTCTTACAAGTTCGGTGAGCAGGAAGTAGTGGTCCTCGGGCTCAACCCGGAGATATTTGAAGATGGAGTTAGACCAGAATCTCTCCATGTGATCCTACACAAAGGCGTCAGAAAAAATTACCAATTAGCTACGAGTAACGCTTACCCAGTTCTCTATTTGACCATGGCGAATGGGATAGTGAAGATCATATCCTGAAGTCGTTAGCGGACTTCGTCGTCAAGGTAGTTAGGATCCTCAAGACGCTTACCAGGGCCCGAAGCCGCACTGAGCGCCTCGTCTCCAATATAAAAGTCAAGATCCTCAGTTCCTCGCTTCGAGCTCAGATGGCTGCCAGGGCCTGCACCACCAGTGAGGAAAGAGGGCTTATTCGCGACGGCTGGACGACCCGACCCGGAACCACCGCTGCCGCCGGTTGGACCTTTCGTAGCAATAGCCGTGGGGAAAACAAAGGACGGCGAATCATTTCCGGCGAATCCTAGACATAAAGTGTTAGTTGAGCTCGCGACGACAAAAGAAGCGCATTCCGTACCGAGTTTGGAAAACCCCGTGCCGCTGCATGGCATCAGATTAGCTGTGATCCAAGATGTGACCGTCGGCGGGGAGCGGGGAAGAGGATGGATTGACTCACTTGTCCATGACAACGGCGGGAGTTTGGTTCGTCATGATGAAGGGGAGCGGCTACGGGTGCGCGCCGTAGAAGGATTCGGTACCAGAAGCTGAGGCAGTTGACGATGATGAGAGGAGAGGATGATGTTGGCAAAGGAGCCACACGTTCGTCGTCACCTCAGCATTCAGAGTGGGGTGGATCTTTGGAGTTGGACGAGTTGCGGACTGCCCAGCCACAATGGCCCAGATGCCTGGTCTGGACAGACAGTGACAGCAGCGATGATAATAGTGGGCAGCGGGCAATTCAGGCACTAAAGCCCCCCATTGCTGCTGCCTCGTCAAGCAACGCGCGGCGGGGATGTGCGAGCTCACTGCAGAGGGTGGGGTAATCAGAAGGCGGGCTGGACCAACCACAGCTTGCAAACGAGGGAGCTCCTGCTATACATACGAGATCTGAACGAAACAGCGGCACAGCAATGCTCGCTGCGACGTCATTTGTACCGTCTGATGCCGGCAGCTGGCGACAACCCTAGCACAACTCTCAACATTATTCCAAGGTGAGATGGGACGATTTTGGATTCTAAGGGATTGGGTACACAATTGAGCTTTTTAAAACTTCCAAATCAGTGATACTCTTTCAGCTTTTAATTTGTTCCCCATATGACCAATGTAGCTCTTGGGTGGTCTTTGAAACCCATGTCTTTAAATTGGTGCTTCAGCAGCTGGTCGCCATCTGGCACAGCCCTTGATTGACGTGTAAGGAATTACAAAAATGCTTTGCATGCGCGAATGAAAGTTTACAAAAAGTAGCGAACATCATGCCGAACACTTGAAGCTCCCAGGATGCCGAGGGATTCGCCTCGCCAAGTGTCCATTATCCAACAGTGCATGATCTAGTTAAATAAATCGTCGGCGTGGCGATTCGCGAATTGTGCACGACTTTCATCCAAGCCTGCCCATCCACCTGGAAGGCACGACCCCTTCTCAACGCACCCTCTCATGCCAAAGCTCCAACTTGAATGACATCAATCATCAATTCTCCCGGCTCGGCTACCGCTAACTTCGTGTTACAAAAGAAAACCACACCTGGGCCAAGCAGTGTTCCTGTTTGCCTCGACGCGTCCATCCTGGACGTTGTCTCTCCCTCTGTCCATATCACTCAGTATCATTCTCATTGATATACTTATTTTCGTTTTGGCTCAGCAAGACCCAATACCGCCCATGGTTTCGTGACCATAATGAGCACCAGGTGCCAGAGTGCGGCCGTCCCCTTGATGGCTCACCACAGCCATGGCACAGATGGTGCGTTGGATCGCATGCTTCGATTCGGCCAACGGCAGAAGGGCATACCCGCCATTTTTATACACGCTGGAGCTGGGTTTCACAGTCACCAGAATGAACACGTTCACCTGGAAGCCTGTGTCTCGTATGTTGGATTCAGCGTGATTCTTTTACTAAACTCAGGCTGACTGATTCCATCAGAGCTGCTGAGATGGGGATGAAGTTTCTGAAAGCCGGCGCTACTGCAACCGAAGCTGTCGAAGCTGCTTTGCGAATTCTCGAGGACAAAGAAATCACTAACGCTGGATATGGTTCGAACCTTTCTATCGATGGGACAGTGGAGTGTGATGCTACGATTGTCGACCATCTTGGTCGAAGTGGCGCATGCGGTGCAGTTCCAAGTTTGTCCTTTGGTCCTAATTTCCAATTTGAGACATGATAGCTGACAGCCTAATTCAGATATTCGAAACCCAATCTCGCTGGCCAAACTTATCCTAGACACGAGCAGCCAACCTCTTAGCTTGCGTCGAGTTCCACCGAATGCCTTGATAGGCGAAGGTGCCCGAGACTTCGCGGAAGAACACGGCATGCTTACTTGTGCAAATGAGTATCTCGTTTCCAAAAATTCGCGAGACCGTTTCTTTCGTTGGCAAGAGGACTTGATACGCGCAGAGGAGAGAGAACGAGACTCTTCGGCGGATACAGCAGCCCAGTCCATACCGGTACGCTGTGCTCCTTGTCAGTATGACACTGCATCTCCGGTAGAAGGTCAGGAAGGTTTTCCCCGGGGTCACACGGCGGCAATCATAGAGGGCACCTGGAACGAGGGTCAACCAGATTCGCCTTATCCAGGTACACCAGCGCCAGATCCCATCGCGGCGAAACAGGACTCCTTTTTTGCCTGCGTGAGGCCGTCTACATCTGCACCACCGACGCCATCCAAATCACCGAAGCCCCCTGTCAGCCGGTCCTCATTTGCTTCACCACCTCTGAATTATAATAGAAAGAGTACCCAATCTCGAGTGAAACGGCATGAAGGGTACGTGGACCATTACAAGAATAATGAAAGTACGCCGACGACGAGTCCAAGGAAAGCGCCAGATGGTATGACATGGATGACGAATTCTGACCGTGATGGACCTTCTTCTCCGATACGAGGCAGTAGAGTCCAGGACAGCTCATTCAAGCCTGGCAAACCTCTTACTAGCATTGTCGACTTACACGGCATCAAGCGACCTCGTGATGCAGAGAACCAACCAGGAGAGGCTGATGGGTCAGCAGCTAAGCGCCAAGTACACCTAGACAGCAGAGAGGACGATATCATCACAGACACTATTGGCGCTATTGCGATCGATGATCATGGACGCATTGCTGCCGGATCCTCCTCTGGGGGCATCGGTATGAAACATCGGGGGCGGCTTGGCCCAGCAGCCCTGGTTGGCATTGGCACTGCGGTGGTTCCATGCGCAGAAGATGACGAGGACGGTGTCACTGTCGCTGCTGTAACGAGCGGTACCGGCGAACACATGGCCACGACAATGGCGTCTCAAAGGTGTGCTGAGATAATATATCAAGGGACTCGGCGCGCTCCTGGTGGTGGGAGCATACAGGATGACGACGAAGACGCCATCATGGAGTCGTTCATCGCACAAGACTTCATGCGCCATCCAGGTGTACATGGATGTAGCTCCCAAGGAGCCATTGGAATCATGGTGGTCAAGAAAACTAAAACGGGGTACTATCTTTACTTTGCGCACAACACGGACTCGTTTGCTCTCGCATCCATGGGAGCACTAGAAAAAGAGCCTCGGTGCACGATGTCTCGGCTCCCTGACGGTGCTAAAATTGTCAAGGGTGGCCGCAAGATTCGGATCTCGTGAAGCATTGGCAGGAGTGTCCGGCCGCTCAACGCGGGTGTCTGGTAACATGGCGCGCAGACAATGTGGACATGAAGCAAGTTAATTTAGTTACGGCGTTGAACCAATGCGGTTGTACAGTACGCAAATGACAGCTGAGGTGCTCGAAGCTCTTCTCCTCCCCTTTTCTACCTATCCTAACATTATTAGCCAAGAGCGAGTTAGAAATCCCAGTCCCTAGAAAAATACATCACTTCAGACAGTGCGAATGACATCAACTGATCGAATTATTTCCTTGCGCTATAAAGTAATGATTAAACTGTGTCCATCTTTGACATGATATCATAATAATATACATTTGCCAGACGCCCGTTCTGGTTATGCAATTGTGCCTCTGTGGCGATTATTGCTAACCAAATCAACCATGCTGTGTGACAATGCTCTCTCTGGGGCGTAGCCTTTCTCTTCTTTCTATCACTGTACTGCAACCAGTTCATTATCTTTGAATCATGAGAACTTATCCAATTCCCCATGTCTCTCCTTCCGAAATACGCGTCACTGTCTATATCACGTCCTCTGCTATATTTTGTTGGGTGGCGTGCTACGGCCGCGGAGTACCATTAGCACTGCCTGTTTCCTCCCGGCCGCTTCCGTTGGTGATCCTCTTCTTCTTCTTCTTTTTCCGCGGCACAACGACTGGTTTTGATCCGTAGTTACCCAGTGCCAACTGTGTCCCGCACGTCAAGCACTCTGCGTTGGGCGGCAACTCGCAGAATATACTTAGGCAAATGGAGCAGACGAAGCCTGTGTCCACGACTTTCCCATGGCAGAAACAAGCTGCGCGGAAGTCTATGATGTCGTGCGTTGGCGTGATGAGGAATTGGCGAGCTTCAGTATCGGCGATAAGTCCGAACATGAGGTAAGTTAGGAGGCCCTGCGGGTTGGAAGCGACGAGGAATGTTCCATTGGTGTTGAAGCACGCTTGCTGGAGAAAGGTTGCGTCGCCGCAGAGAGATAGTGTATCGATGGCGACTTGAGCGTGGGAAGCGGCGAAAACGGCGTTCATGGTAGGGATATACTGAGATGGTTCGGAGTCGGATACGGAAACGACGAGGATGCGGCCCTTCATGGGCGGAGGAGCGGTAGTGCTGGTTGGCACAGCCTGGGCTATACTGCCCGCTGAGCCGCTCAATGCTTGCGAAGCCTTATTGATATGACATAGTGCTAGCGTCAATGCCCCTGATATTTGTGTAGTCGTGGTTGCCAGATCTTTCTCCGTGGTTTCGGCCAGGAGCTTCTGCATCGATGATAGCACGGCGGATTCGATCTGCGCAAACTGAGGGTACTTGTTTGCTGAGGCGCGAGGGGCAGCGTCCGCCGGGACATCTTTCATCGTGATATCGCCAGAGGTATCTCGTCGAGGAGCGGGTTGCGGCGGCGTTGGATAGAGCCATACTGCCCGGTTGACGTGGGCTGCCACGATGGCGACCTGGTTGGCATTGCTGAAGGCGAGGTGTGCATTGACAAAGACGAGGATGTTGGCGATGGCTTTTGAGAGCGGCAGTTTGCTGTCTAGGTAGGCCCATGCGCGTGGATTCGTGTCGATAACGATAGACAGCAGAGATGGTGTTTCCTCGGCGGTAGTGACCTCGTAGTGCTCGGAGAAGTCGACGGCGTCCATGATGGACGGGCTGCGGTGCCGTCGATTGCAGCTACGAGGTCAGGTACGGCAGTTGCAATTGATGTAAATTAAAAGGCTCGAGATTCAGTAAATGCCGGAAACGGTTCGTGTTGTAAAGATGAAAAGAGTCGACTGTCTCGGATGGTTCTCTACGGTGCGAGGAAACACTGGCGTTCGGTTCAAGCACACATTCGCCGCGAGGTGAGAATTCTATGCAGCATGCGCGGTCACGAAGATGAGATTATACAATTGTTGAATGCGAAGCCGATGGAGTCTTGTCAATTTTGCCTGACCATAGAGGAGGGGTATCAATATTGGACGATGGGTCTGCACGGCGGACGCTTCGACAGCTTGACGGGGCACAAATCGTGAATTGACAAGCTCGCGTGCAAAGATCGTCAGGACTAAAGTTCGTCACTGGCTGATGCTGACACATGAAGGAGCTGTCAGTCCCGGGGTGGTCTGCTGTGGCGGCACAGCGGTCCGCACACGTGACTGTGGCTGGGGATGGCCTGTTGCTTCAGGGCGTTTATACAGGTAGCTTCGGCATTACCAATCCAGCAGTTGCAGTTGAGACAGCTTGTTGGCAGGTGCTCACCAGTGCTGGCAGCTCGCTCATTGGGCGGTCGGCACGCCGGGGTGGGCGCCGCTTTTGGCTTCCCGCACTCTGAGATACAGGAAGCTTATCGCCTATCAGATGAGGGGAACGTAGCCAGAAATCAGAAAGGAGGGGCAGCTCCTCTCAAACTCCCAGACAGCTTCTGCCGTTCCATCATGACGAACGAGCCCACAGCCCACAGCTCTCATCTCACTCCGTAGGGCGTCAGGGTGCAGGTCAAAGTGGAGAACTGAGGAGCGTTGTTAACTTTAGCAAGTGTCAAAATTGCGTGGGTGTTTCGACCATGGTCCCTCAATTCTGAAGCTCAAGCTTGAGCTTCTTCTCATCTTCACACTGAAGCCGACATAGCTGCGTCGGCGGACAACCAGAGCTGGAAACAAGTGCAACCACAAGCATAAACCACAAGCATAAACCCGATACGCAAAACGGAAGCTCCTCGTGTACCGTCCATGTGCGAAGCCTATCTCCGTCTGCGCCATATTGACCGAGCTTGCATCCGGCATATAAAATCATCAACGTGCCGGTCCGCTCTGCTTTCACACCACTCTGAATTTCTGTGTTATCCGCTTCGCACCCTCACACATCAATTTTATCAATCACGATTTTCGATTGATGACCATTGGAGCTTGTATCCCTTCTCATAATTGCCCTGACTTCTCCATACGTCATTCTCAGCCGTGTAACACATACATCCAACCATGACGGAGACTCTGCAAAGTACGGCACCGGCTGCAACCCTTGAGGACCAGACCCTCCTCGTCTTTGCTCGCCTAATGGAGGGCGGCCAAGAAGATGAAGCCACATGCAGGGAGCTCGACCAACTGACGAAGCTGTTGAACGAGGATGCCGAAGCTCAACAAAAGGACAAGAGTTACAAGTCAATTTGCAGCGTCATCGACGGCGACTGCGTCGACACTGTCTTATGCTACCTAGATATGCGACAACCTGACATAGTTCGTGGACATGCCACGCTGACTACCTCTGCCTACCTGAAAGCCGCAGGTGACGATGGATCCAAGAACCTGTCCGCGTTCTTCTTTGAGCGCGTTCAACGGGGCACTTATGACGACTACATAGTTGCATTTTGCGTTGCATCGGCCACATTTCCCATCGTACCGGATCTCACTTCCCAGTTGTTCTTGAGCGAAGGATTCCTGAGCACACTCGGCCCTCTTATGAGGAGGGAGTGGAAGAGCCGCAAGGTTGAGACGGCATGCCTGGAAATGCTAAATGCAGCTTGCATGCATCCTCTGTGTCGGGATGCCGTG
This sequence comes from Periglandula ipomoeae IasaF13, assembly GCA_000222875.2. Lineage (NCBI taxonomy): Eukaryota > Fungi > Ascomycota > Sordariomycetes > Hypocreales > Clavicipitaceae > Periglandula > Periglandula ipomoeae. Next base: position 13,042 of record AFRD01000433.1, read on the forward strand.
CAGAAGTACTGCGTCGAGTGGCTGGAAGAGGTTGTTAATCAGGATCCCACAGGCGTGACGGTAGGACCGAACCGCGAACCACAAGTGCAAGGCGAGGGCGGCTCTATATCGATGAGGAGACATTCCCAACAGGTTCAGCATCTGGCTGCTGTCATTCTCGCGAAGCTCAAGGTCAGTTCCACATGATGAAGTCAACAAATAGTCTCCTTTGCGTGGACCATTTTGTTGTCCGTCTCCTACCATTTCATCAATGGGCATAATCGTTAACAATCGACTGACATATAGAATGAAGGCAGCACCTTCTAAAGCATCAGAGAACGACCCCAACAAGTCAAGAGTCGAGCCAGCCAGCGCCAGCATTGAGGATTTATCTGGATTATTCACAAAAATGATTCTACGAGAAGAAGAAGACGGCGAGGAGGTCGACAAGCAACACTCTATAGAGGGTCTTGCATACGCTTCTATTCAGCCCAAAATCAAAGAGACCATCGCCGGTAACGTGGCGCTGCTTAAAAAGATAGTCAAGACTTTGATTACTGCTCAGCCGAGATCGCCCATGACATACGGTGCGCTGAGCATCTTTGTCAACCTCACCCGATACCGGCCGGTATTCACAGAGGAACAAAAGAAGATGAGCCAACTTAAAGCATACGCCAATGCAGCAGGCAAGCTAGCGATGCCAGATCATTTCGATGACGATGAGCACGTGGCGAAGCGCTGCAAGGCGGTTTTCGACGCAGACGTTATTCCTGTATTAGTGACGCATAGCAAAAACGGATCCCCTGCATCACTTGGCCTTATCATTTCCATTATTCATTCTATCGCAGTAACGAAATCACTCCGAGGCCCGCTCGCGCAACAAGGCGCCGTCAAGCTCCTCCTCGTCGGCTGGGCAGTTGTGCCAGAGTCAGATGAGGTCACTCGACGGACGGCCGTCCAGGCACTCGCCCGCATACTTATCAGCACAAACCCAGCTTTGGTATTTGGAGGAAATCGCTCTAATACCGTCCAAGCTGCCATTCGGCCATTAATTTCTATCCTCCCGCCCGACCCGGCTGCCGAGACGCGCGACCTCCTTCCAACCTTTGAGGCGTTAATGGCACTCACCAATCTCGTCTCGCTGGAGGACGACAGCACCCGCAGCAACATCATCCGCCTGGCATGGTCACATATCGAAGAACAACTCTTGTCCTCCAATAACCTTGTTTCCAAAGCCGCCGTGGAACTCGTATGCAATCTCATGCAAGCACCAGAAGGTATCGCCCTCTACGCAGACGGTAGTGCCAAAGCCGGAACACGCCTCCATATTCTTCTTGCGTTAGCCGATGCTGAAGACGAAGGCACAAGAAGCGCAGCAGGTGGTGCCCTCGCCTCACTGACTGGTTTCGAGTCGGTAGTGCGATATGTGGTCCAGCGGGAGCGAGGCGTCAAGGTTATTCTGGGCATGTGTAACGATTCGAATCCCGGGCTGCGGCATCGAGGTGTAGTAGCCATTTATAATATGGTCATGGCGGAAGGCGAGGCTGGGAAGCTGGCAATAGAAAAGGTCGTTGAGGAAGGGGGTGTAGAGGTGTTGAAGGAGTGTCTGAGGCAGAGTCGGCAGCCGGAGGTGTTGCAGATTACGGTGGAGGCTCTTAAGGTTATTCTTGGTCAGGAGTAATGCGAATAACAAAGTTTGTATTGCAGCATTGTGTTGAAGAGGTATTGATCTGTAAATTGCTCACATCGATGATGTTTTGAGAGAGAAAAAGTCATTAGATTTGGCTCCCCAAAATTGTGTATAGCATTCCCGACACGATGCTTCTATACTGAAAAATGTGTACATGCTTCCCTCTTCTATGCCTTTGACTCCTTGATCAATTTTTCTTCGCCATTTTGAACTGGCGCCTCATCACCTCTATTCAAAATCGCCACACCCTCTACGTGGCCCGTTTGCGGGAAGAAATCGAATCCAACGAGGCTTTCGGCGGTATACCGCGCTCCCTCACCCTCTCCTCTTACCAGCACGCCTACATCCCTGGCCTGCGTGTGCACGTTGCAGCTCATGTAGAGTATTCTCTTGGGGCCAAATTTCCTCAGCTGGCTTAGAAAGTCGCCGTCGCAACCCTTGCGAGGAGGGTCCAGAACCACGACCGTTTCGTCAGCAGGGTATGTCACACTCTTAAACAGCTCTCCTGCGTCTGCTGCAATGAATTGGCATCGGTCGGTACCGAGGCCGTTGAGTGATGCGTTGTTGCGAGCCGAGGCAATGGAGTCTGCGGCGATGTCAATGCCCGTGGAATGCTGGAATACAGATGATAAAGTGATGGTGAAGAGGCCGGAGCCGGAGTAGGCGTCGATGAGGTACTTGATTGGTGTGGAGGATGAAGTCGAGGGCGGCAGGATGCGGTCGCGCACGTAGGCTATGAATTTAGGTAGAATGGAGTTGTTGTTTTGGAAAAAGGAACCAGCAGGATTAGTAAAGGTATAGCCGTCAACGTATTCTGTAGTTGTGGCCTTGGAATCCGTTTCACAGGACTTGATGTCGACAAAGTTGTCCCCTTCGGTACGAGTCGTGTAAGGGGCAAGTTGATCTTCTGAGGGAGGCTGTTCTTCTCCTGAATTCTGCGCATTCTTGGCATATCTGTGGGTATTCTCACGAAGTAAAATGGTTGCTCCGCGCTGGTAATTGCCGAATTCGCGATGCATGCGCTCCCTCTCACGGCTCATTCCAAGCCGGACGGCAGACGTGCCAATGGGGCAGTCCTCGATGTCAAGAACTTTGCGCTGGCCTTTCTTCATGAAGCCAATATCGGGACAGCTCTCGAAGGACGTACGTGGACGATTCTTCTTGCCGGGCCTGAACCCCGGAGGACCGTCAAAATGGGGCGTGAGTTTGGTGCGGTAACCGTACTGGAGGGGGCTGCCAATGGTGTCGTGCACTTCAGGGACTAATTCAGAAGGGAGGTTGGAGAAGTTGCGATAAGCCTTTTGGACGATGCGCTTCTTCAGCTTGAGCTGCTCTTGATAGTCAAGCATTTGGAATTGGCATCCGCCACAAGAGGAGAAGTATTTGCATTGGATACGGGCGTCGTCCCGCAAGGGAGAGGGTTTGACGATGGAGATGAAGTCGGCGACGGTTTGATGCTCGCGCGGGATGTGTCTGTAGACTTTGACGCGGGCTACGTCTCCCGGGACAGTGAAGGGCACGACGTAGACCTGGTTGGATCCGGGTCGCATGGCAAGACCATCGCCAGTAGATGATAACTCGAGAACATCTACTTCTGTCTCGGTACCTTGTTCCGAGAGAGACTCGTTATGTTCTGCCGTAGGCAATAATTCCAGGTCGACACCCTTGGATGCCAGCAGCGCCTCAATGTCGTGTCTGAGGACTTCCTCCGATGATCCTTCTGTGATGTTCTTCTCCCGCTTTGTCTTCTTCTGCTTCCATTTCCGTGAGGCGTTGTTGTCCTTGGTTTGATGAGGTCGTTTGGCGGGCCGGCCATTTTGTGTCTGTGGCGCGGTTGTCGGTGTTGACGCCGGGGCTGCTGAGACAGAGACGGCAGCTGCACCTTGTGTTGAGGTCATACTTGACAAGGGTCGTAAATAGACGAAATAAGAGGTGAGTGGTGTCTTAAAAGAACGTCGAGCAAGGCTGGACCAGGCTCTCATCTGCGAGGTGAAGATAAGCGATAGTGGTGGATGAGTGAGCTTGTGAAAAGCTCGATTCGGAATTTTGAAAATCTGAAAAGGCTCAATTCATCCTTTCCTTTCTTCTTTAGTCTTGTAGCCGTCGAATTTGAAAAAGGTCACCGTAGACTGCCCAAATGGTGATGTCGTCCCTTTGATTTTACTCCATTGTCAAAGAAAAAAAGTTGCCAGCCAATGGAGCTGCTTACAAGACGCAGAATCTGGCGAGCTGCTATTGGCCAGCCGGGCGATTCTTGACAGAGCTGTGGAAGCGAGAGCAGCAGCAGTGGCTGGCTGCACCTTCTGCGACAGCCGCACGGAGTACCAGTTGGGGGCAAGGGCCCGCAAGGCATGCATCCCCGAGTCAATGTCCAGAAATGGCCTGCTGACCCTGTCTCATGAATACTTCTTCACCTTGCAGCACGCACCAGACCCAGCCAAGCCGAGTCCGATGCCGCACCATAGCGACCTAATACGATGTTTGCCGACCCAGTGACCCAGTGACCTCCACGGCTTTGCAATTATCAATGAGATCCTGCGGTGACAGCTCTCTGTCGAGCATCCTAGTCTGATTACCAGAGAAAGCCACCCTCGCAGACTAGTACGGGATCGCTATCCACCTTACTAAATCGTCATGGCTCCTCCCTGTCATGCCGATTAGACCGGAGCCATTCCATTGTTCTTTGATTACTGCTGCTGCTACTCTCTCGCATCTTCATCGTTCGTGGCATGAGACTGGAGTCTTGCATCCGGCGTTTGTCGACGGTGACTTTCTAAGCGAATTTTTTTTATTAGATTCATTTGCAAATAACCTCACTGAAGTCTAGACGCTTGCATATATCACGCTAAACCTCTTGTCTATTTTTGACCGGGATTCATCCCTCTAGATATACATTCACTCACCCACTCCGGGTCTGGTATCCAAACCCGACGACCCGGAGCTGATGCGACATTCCGTCCACAACACAGTCCTATCTCTGGCATCAGCACCAAATCCATCACCATGAGTGAGCATCATTCCGGTTTAATGTTTTTTTTTGTCAAGATTATTTTGCTGACATTGAACATCAGGGTCACTTACTCCTCACATAGTCAAACTGCTCCTAGCGGCAGTCCTCAACCATGGCCTCTCTCACGCTCGTGCCGTGCCAGAAGTCATCTTTGGCAGTTCGATAGGGAGGGATCTGCTCGCTCGGGGAGTATGCGCATGTCTTGATTTCCGATATTGAAACCAGAGCTGGTCTCCTAACAATGCTTTAGGGCAACGCTGCCGACGCCTTGGTTGGATCAACCTTTTGCGTGGGCGTCATCGGGATGTATCACTCTGGTATAGGAGGCGGGGGGTTTGCTATGGTTCGCGATGCAGACGGCAACTACGAGGCTATCGACTTTCGGGAAGCCGCCGGCGCTGCAGCACATCAAGATATGTTCCAGGGCAATGTGCCGGGCAGCGTGTATGGTGGACTGGCCGTCGCCGTACCAAGTGAAGTTCTTGGGCTGGAGTATATTCACAAGAAATACGGGGTAAGTTAGGACAAACGCATGATTTTCGTGTTTTCCAAAAGTTATCAGACAACTGACTTGTCTTTCCTACCAAGGCTTTACCGTGGAAGACAGTGATGCAAGGCGCCATCCATGTCGCTAGAAACGGCTTCAGAGGTTCGTCCGAACACTACCACCGTTTACCTGGTCTCAACATCACTTGGCTTTGCAAACTTACTGATAACGATCCCAGTGTCCAAAGATCTGATCCACTACATCGACAATACGGTCAAGAGGAAGCCTCGCAACTTCTTATTAGAAGATCCCAACTGGGCACAGGACTTTGCGCCGAACGGTAGGGACAATCAGCAGCGAGCCATGGGACCTTGCAAAAGACTTTTACACTGACGAGGAACAGGGCGGCTATTGAAAGTAGGGGAGACGATGACTCGAAAACGCTACGCCGAGTATGTGACAATGGTAACACGAACAACTCTCACGTGGCAGAACTAACTCTAAATTTACTCGCAGCACTCTTGAAAAGATTGCCAACGGTGGCTCAGATGTTTTCTACAAGGGAGAGCTAGGTATGATATCAACCCCTCTTAATCTGTGAACGTTCAGACCTGACCATATCTAGCTGCTGCGATGGTCAAACACATCCAACAACACAATGGAACCCTCACCATGTCCGACTTCGCCTCATACAAAGTCGTCAGCCGTTCCGTCAAGAACAACACCTACCGCGGAATCGATCTCTACACCGTCGGTGCCCCGGCAAGCGGCTCCATCACGCTCAATATCCTCAAAACCATGGAGCAGTACGACCTCTCTGGCCAGAACGCCAATCTTACCGCCCACCGGTTCGCAGAAGCCATGCGTTTTGGATACGGCGCCCGTGCCTCCATAGGCGATCCCGAATTCGTTGATGGGGTGGACGAGTTCGAAGCCCACCTGCTGGATGCAAGCCACGCGAAGCAGACGAAGGAGCACATCTCTGATAACCACACATTGCCTATGCAGGCATACGATCCTGAAAGCATAGCCTTGCCGCAGAGCCATGGAACATCGCATCTCGTCACGGCTGATGCGTCCGGAATGGCTACCTCACTTACCACGACAGTAAACCTGCTCTTTGGAGCACAAATCATGGAACCGTCATCAGGTATCATACTGTACGTATCCTCTCACCTCCCCTCTATTTCTGCTTTTCGCCACAATCAAGTCCATCCTCCACTGACGCCTTTTCCAGAAACAACGAAATGAACGACTTCTCAATTCCCGGCGTCCCCAACGAATTCGGCTTCCAACCCTCCCAAGCAAACTTCATCCGCCCCTGCAAGCGGCCCCTCTCATCCATCACCCCCGTCATCGCTGCCCTCCCAGACGGCACGCTCCTCTCCACGGTCGGTGCAGCAGGCGGCTCGCGCATCATCTCCGCAACCACCCTCGCCCTCTGGCACACCATTGAGCACGACATGACCATGAAGGAAGCACTCCGCGAGCCCCGGCTGCATGACCAAGTCATGCCCAATACGCTTCTCCTGGAAGAAAAGTTCGACAAGGCAACCGCGACGGGTCTCATGGAGAGGAGGCACAACATTACGTGGGTGAAGCCCGGGTTGAGCGCTGTGCAGGGGATAAGAAGGTGGGAAGATGGCTCGTTTGAGGCGGCGAGTGAGCCTAGACAGGAGAATAGTGCAGGATTGACGATATAGATAAGTGCGAAAGAAATATCTAGACATTTAAGACAATACTTGGACGAAAACAATTATCGGTGCGAACATCCACGCAGAGAGTTAAGGATCTATTTGCCGATGAATGTAGGATAGACAAGCATATGCATATTTAACCAGTATTCATCTTGAAAGTATGATTGTGGCATTGCGCTGTATTATTTCTATGTCACTTGAATATCCTCTACATTCCCTTTCATCAACCCCATTATATCAGACACAACAAGCTCGAGGACGTAGACTGGTTTAAGAAAAAAGGGGGTATCTCAGGTCTATGCATGTCAAACTAGACAACAGACAAAAGAAAGGTGTCATTTCTCCTATCGTCTCAGCGCAATCAGACGGCTCGTCTCGGCAACCCACTTCTTGGCAAATTCTTCTTCGGTGAACCGCGTCGCGGACTGACGGGCACGTTTGCGCATGGCCAGGGGATTGGAATCCGAGAGGGCTTTTTCGAAACCCTCTGCGAATTCTGCCTCGGTTGTAGCATGGTAGCCTATTCAATTGTTAGTCTTGGGCGTTTCCTGTGAGTGATGACGGCTGATAGAGGGCATCACATACCGGTTGGTTGTCCGTCTACCTCGACGATATCGAGCTTTGGACCACCGCTGTTGTGGACGACGGAGATGAGCCCCGCGGCCTGGTACTCGACTACGCCGATGCCGAAGTGCTCGTTCCACATGCCGTTCACACCGACGGATGCTTTGCGTAGCCACTCGAGAATCTCGGGCCATGAGGCGTCGAGGTGGAACTCGACCTGGTCCTTGATCCCAAGCTCATTGGCAAGCAGTCTGAGCTGATATACCTTTTTCGAATCCTGGTCGTCTCGGACGCTGCCGATGAGAACGAGTCGTGTCTTCTGTGCGGCCTTGCTCTTGGTTTTGAGGAATTTGGAAAAGGCTTGCAGGATCAATTGGTGGTTCTTCTCAGGCCGGAACTGTGCAATGTACACGATGACCTGTTCTCGCTTCTTTTCGCTCGACTCGGATACCTCAACTTCCTGCTCGAGCTCGCGCACCGCCACGGGAGGGTAGACGACAGCGATGGGGTTGTTGCGGTCCTTTTGGATCCTGTAGGGGCCCCAGAGGCTCTTGATGTGTGCTTGGGTCCAGGTAGAATTGGTCATGACGACGTCGATAGTTGATCCAACCCGTGAGTACAGCTTAGCAAAGAGCTGCCAGTACGTCTTCTTGGAGAGACCACGCGTTCCGGTACCTTGACCGGCGTTCACGCCTTGAGACCCTACGGAGGAAGAAGGATCAAGTGAATCCAGCATATCGGTTGAAATAGTCGGATAGTGCACGTAAGAACCTGTGGAAACCCTGCGGAATAGGAATTTACAGAGGCCTGATGCGAAAGCGTAGCCCATGGTATCAATGAAGATGTCCGGGACCAGTAATGAAAAGGCATCCCACGCAAGAATCATGGACCCAAATGATTGTCCTAGTAAGGTAAATTGTGGCCAGCTCGAGGCGAGCACCCAGTGACGTTTCGAAAGGTATAGAAACTGAACTGTTGGGGGGTGCAGATTTATGTTAAACCGGCTCTGTGATTGAGATCAGTACACATGCCGGTAAAGCGACGCTGGAGTTGTACAGCATGAGCTGGACAAAGCTAGACTCACTGAAACACGTTGCAAGATAGCCTCCTTGTTCACTTCATGATCACCAGTGTAGACAACACACTTGGCCTTTGGCCATTGATCCTGCGTTGCGCGAATCGCAGCCCACAGTACACGTTCTCCGCCGCCTCCGGCATTGCTATAATGCAAGTATTAGTTTTAGTTATCACATGCTAATTGCAGCAACATGGTGGTCTCACCAGAAAGGATGGAAGAAACCAATGATGCCATCCCAGTTCTTCTGGGACGAAACATTCTTGCTACCCTTCTTCTCATCTGCTTCTCCTCCAACGGCTTCCCATTCTTCGCTCGAGCCCGTTTTGGGGCTGGCATTCTCTTTCGAATATTTTTCATCCTCTTCGCTCATAAGGGCGATAAGCTGAGCTCGCCGGCCCTCGGTCTTCTTGCGCAAAGTATACCCCAAGAATCGGCCGACCCGGTTGATGAGAATGGGCGCTATCAGGACGAGCAGAAGCGGTGTCGATGCTACAAGCAGCACGGCCATGGAGAGCGTTTTGGGTGCAAGCCCAAACGAGAAGGGCTGGCCGCCTGCCGGCGTCTTGCAGGTATCGGCCATGGCTATCGAAGCCTTTTGGTGAAGGGGAGGGTTGTAGAATGGGCTTCGGCGGTGGCAGTTATGGTCGAGGGACGCAAATGGCGAGGTGGTCGTTTGGGCCCTAGAATGAGGATGGCATCTGCTAGATACTGCTTACGGTGAGCATTGCCGAGCTGTATCAGGGGATGTATGATGCAGAATGGCGGGCAAGAGGAGATAAGCGGTCGAGCTCGTGGATTTGATGTCAGTGTAGACTCGGTTGCAGGGTCTGGTACTCTAGGATCAGATCAGATCAGACCACAAGCTTGGTGGTGAGCTGTCCAGATGCCAGATGCCAGATTCGCCGGTCCACATTCGCCAAAGATTCTATGTAATATTAACAGACTGTACATCCACAAGCCGGGGCCATGACGCCAAGCACTTCGTGTTGCGAGGGGGGCGCCACTAAAGGGGTCCCGTGTCCTACTGTCCTCGGGGCTCAGGGCCTCGTGGTTGCAGCTGCAGCACCCAGTCGCCCTGCCCTGGGCCTGTGTCTGCATGCGTTGCGCCTCCGCCCCAGGTTGAGCTTGAGCTTGGGCCAGCCTGGTTGGTCCCTGAAGTCCAGACAATTGACAGGAGTTGCTCGCTCCTCCGCGTCATCGTCACCATCACAGCTCGCGTTGACTCCGACCATCACGTGCGAGGCGCGGGTGACGGTCAACCGCGCTTCCAACCGACGCCACGGACTGACGAATCCAATGCTGGAAATTCTCCTCAAAGCCATGAGCTGTTGTCGTTTTTGTGCTGCCCACGTACAGTATCTTGCATGCATCCTGCAGGTGGGGGTGGAATCCCTTAACAGCGAGATTAAGGTTCAGCAGCGTTGGTAACGACGACCAGCCCTGTCTCGGATCATGGCTCCGGCGAGCTGCATCCAGCAACGCGATTATTTTGTCCTTGGCGCTGGCGTGTCGACTCGTGGATGTACAAGGAGCGGTGACGGGGAAGTATCCTTCTTCAGCAGTGCTAACGATCTTGCTCACAGCTCTAGTCGAATTCAAGCGCAATCAACAAAATGTCGAGACCCAACAAGAATCCATAAAAGACTGGTGCAGGAACCTCAAGAATGATCTTCTGAGACTGCTTCGAGCCTTTGATTCAAGAAACAAAAGAGGCTCTCGAAGAAAAACACAACCTCAACAAATTTGATCTCGAAGAGCCTTCCAACAGCAAGCTCGTCGGTTTCTTAACGCAGGCCAGCGGGAGGCGCCGTGAGGCTGATCTTGGCAGCATCGGTTGGTGATGCCAGAGCAAATGGTCCAGACACTACCAGCAGAGCCTGCAGCCAACAGTCCCACCTCCAATGATACCTGAACAAGCTATAATCGAGCCGCAAATGTATTACACCAACGGTCGCGCCGATGATGCTGCCTGACCAAGCTTGCATATATTCTGTGAGGGCATGTGCGGAAGGGGTTGAATCCGCGCGCAGAGCCTCGACTGTTATGCACTTCCATCCACGCAAATGCCAGTTTTTGAATCCTCTTGTTTCTCGGCCACTACCTCATTGTACTTGGGGCCTACGAAGAGCCACTTTGCACCAGATTATTCTTGGTTTTTTTTTTCTTGGGTTTGTTCAGCGCACACACACTTGTCAAGCCCAAAGCAAGGACGATTCAGCAATCCCGTGTATTGATGACCAGAGTGTCCGTTCGGCAGAGTAGTGACGTTCCCTCACAGAGCTCGGAGCCGAATCAGGTTTTTTTCTTCATGAGCAAGGTTCGACCGCGTATATCGTCACGGTAAGCCGTAGCTTGTGCTTTGCATTCTAAGTGGGGACCTGAAGCTACGCCGAATTCATCGTAGCTCCAGCTCCAGATCTCAGATGCACTCGGAGACGTTATGTACATAATTAATACAAAGCATTGAGTGCTGCTTTCACTACAATCACCATATGAATCGCATAGGATTGGATTTATGCCTTCAATTGACATATCAGACAGAGCTGAAGAACACATCTCAGCCTCTGCAAATTGCACGCAGCTTTGACTTCAATGGCCCCCCCCTCTCCCCTTGTGTTAATTATTAGCTGCACCGTTGCATGCGCACTTCCAGTATCCAAGCTGACGCCGATCCACTACGTAGCTCCCCGATGACGTATAAGCCGCCATTATCCAGGCTGCTCGCCCGACGTCCAACAGCCAACGGCCCGTCGACGACAAACCAAGAAACAAGCTTAGAAGCTTCTGCTCGATCGGATCGGAAATAGCCAATGTTGCTGTTGTAACCATTATGTATATATCCCATGGCTGACCACCTCCCTCAGTCAGTCCATCCTTCGTCCAGCGTGTCTCACCTGGCCGAGCTGCAGTCCACAAACAAGTCTCTCGTCAATTAGTTTAATACAGACAAGCCAGGCTCGTTCCTTTCAACGGTGCAGCATCGTGTCAAATCAAGTCTGCGAAGCCTCCCATCACAATGAGGTCCACCGCCTTCGCAGCCTCCGCTGCCATTGGCACCGTCACGGCCATGCAACTCCAGGCGCCGCTCTACTCATCCTACTCCTTCAACCCACTCGAGCACCTCGCCGGCATTGCGCCCTACTACGAGCCAGCTGATCCTCCAAGGGACCCCAAACCGCCCCAGGGGTGCTCGGTAACAAGGGCGGCATACCTGGTCCGCCATGCCGCCATCAATGCCAATGACTTCGATTACGAGGAGTACCTCGAGTCGTTTCTGCACAAGCTGGGCAACGCAACCGTCGACTGGACCAAAATTGCGCCTCTATCCTTCCTCGCAACGTGGGAACCGCCATCTCTCGTGGAGCAAGAGCTCTTGACGCGAACCGGTAAGTCGAGGCCGCGCAGCTGGGCCTCTCCATCTCGTATCGGTATCCGAAACTGAGGCTCCCGCAGAGAGTATGGACCTCGACCGCTGAGCGCACCGTTTTGAGCGCCAAGAGTCTCGTCCGGGGACTCGAAATGGACGAGCGGACCATCAACGTCGTTGAGGTCTACGAGGGCAAGGAGGACGGCGCGGATAGCTTGACGCCGTATAAGAGCTGCAAGGGGTACAAAGGATCGACGGGATCGAAGCAGCAAAAGGTGTTCGTGGACGCTTACACCGATCCCATCGTCTCTCGTCTCAAGGCTCTTGTGCCGGGCTTTAATTTCACATCCAATGATGTCATGGCCATGCAGGCCATGTGCGGATACGACACTGTCATTCGGGGATCGTCGCCGTTCTGCTCGACCGAGTTGTTTTCTCCGGATGAGTGGCTGCAGTTTGAGTATGGCCAGGATATTCACTACCATTACAACACTGGCTATGGCAATCCCTATTCTGGCGCAATTGGTTTTCCATGGGTGAACACCACGATTGATCTTTTGTCTGCGGACTCGGCGTCCCAGGATCTGTATATCTCGTTCACGCATCGCGAGTTGCCGCCCACGGTGCTCGTAGCGATGGGCCTGTTCAACAATAGCCAGTTCACTGGTGCAAATGACGTTAATGCCACGATGCCTCTGGACCAGATCAATCACAACCGAGCTTGGATCTCAAGCGGTATCCTCCCGTTCCTGACAAACATTGCTATTGAACGCATGAATTGCACGTCGAACCACGGTGTCGCTCAAAACAAGACGTCCGATGTCTCTGCATCCACGTACTACCGCGTGCTCCTCAACCAGAGCCCCCAGGTCCTGCCGGGCTGTTTTGATGGTCCCGGCCAGAGCTGCTCCACGGACGGGATGCGCAAGTATCTGCAGGACCGCGAGGACTTGTTCGGCGGATATTCTCAGCGATGTGGGAATACGTACAAGAACTCGACGGATTCCGTTACATTTTATACGAACTCTAACAACGGGACTGTTGTGAGCAAGAGAAGGGCGATTTGAAAGACATGAAGTCGAATAATTGTGACAAATGGTGAAGATTATGAGGTTATGAATAGATGTACATCTACAGCTGCATATTGGACTAGTATATAATAGCCCTGGGGGGTTGATAATGCTCCTGATCTAAGTCGAAAGATATATACATTAGAATTACAACTTATCAATCAACCAGCATGGTTGTTGGACGGGGCATCGAGGCCTTAAACTCCATATAGCATTACAAGCCAAGAGAACACATTGGCCGCAGAACACTCAACCAGACTCGGATGTACCTATATGCGGACAGCATTCGAAGCAATATTTATCTGCGCAGATACTGAATCTCGCAAAATATCGACTTTGTGACCACAAAGCTCTCGCATACGGCTGTTTTCAGAGTACGACTAACGACCAGCCGACACACCAGTTGTCACAGACCAACTCCCCCACTCTCCCCCACGGTGATGTTTCTGACCATTCTTGCAACTTTCAGGTAACTCCTCTTTCTTAAGATGGAATTCCCGAGATACAACAATCGTCTCGCCAGGCAGCTTGCCGTCTCTACTGCCGGTAGGATCATCCGGCAAGATCTCCTGCTCACTGAGCGAGTCGACCCGTTCATGACGAGAGTTCTTCGAAAACAGTGACTTGAGAGGCGTGCCACTCTTCAGTCCCTGACTGCGTGAACCTGAGCGGCCCCACTTGCTGAATAACCCACTGAGCCCTATTCTTCTTTCCGAATTTTCGAACAAGGGGCTGGATCAGCGGCAGGTTGGCTACGACGACGGGGACACAGGTCTCGCGGCATGCCCAGGATGCGGCTTGCATGGCTCCGTCAGGTCCAGCCTGGAAGTAAGTGTTAGTTTCCGGTGATTTTGACTTCTGAGGGCCATGACGTTGTTCACTTACCTTGAGGACCAGCACAGCGCGGATGGTGCCAGCGATCATGACGAAGATGTCTCCGCTGAACAACGCCATGAGGGTGAGTCGTTGCCGTAAGCTGATGTTAACGCCCCAGAGCAACTACTCACTTGTTAGTCCGTTGTTTGTATATAGGGGAAGAGAGACTATTAGACATTACCGGAATAGGTATCGAAAGTAAGTAAAGGTCAGTGAGCACATTGGGGATGACCACAACGAGAACGAAAACGGGTGAATTGGCTGGCAGGCAAAGTGGCCCGGGGTTCGGATAGATTTGCCATAACTTGTGAAAGGGTTGGCAGGACAGCAGGATGGTCAGGATGGTCAGGATGACGGCAACGTATGTAATGTCCAGAATGATGTAGGCAATTTTGATGCGAAGTTGGAGATGGTTCAGGCCCAGCCTGGATTGAAGGTAAAGTTGGTTAGTTGACATATAACACACACACTTTCTTCGAGGTGTGAAGGGAAGGGCGAAGGCCAAGAATACTCACGTCAACCTCCTGTACAGCGTGGCTACGCAGAACTTGAGCAGCCACAGGATCGTGGTGTAGAGGCACCAGCCCATGATTTGAATCTTGGATCCCCATTGACGGTTGTAATATTCTTCCGACGCTGGATCGATGCTCGCCCGCTCTTCATCCGTCATGTACCCATTGACCAGTCCGTGAAATTTCGCGCCGACCAAGTGTGCGAGCACTGTCTCAGCAGTAAAGACAATCTGGAAAGAAGCACACTCAAGTCAGATGATGCAAATTCAAGGACCAACTACAGCCGATATCTCGGCAGTTTTGTTCTGAAACGGCCGTTGAATACAAACTTACAGCCGTGAGTGGCATCAGATAGTCATCCAGCTGCCAGCCGCCTGGACCGACGGCCTTCCATCGTGCTCCAATACGAATGAATATTGTAAGCAGACCTATTCCCAAGAGGAGCCATTGCTCTTCGATTGGATTCATCTTGTTCAAAAGCCAAACAAAACGAGGAAAAGCAAAAATTGAACGGTCGGAACGGCTAGATGCGCGGAAACGAGAGCCACTCGAACTGAAGAACAGGAACCGGCGTCCGGGTAATATATTGCAGCCGGCAATTGTCCAGTCATATCTTACGCAAGCTCCGGAAGCAATGTATCTCAATTTCTATAAGAAGGGGGTTTCCTGATATACATGGGGATCATATATATTACCGACGAAGCTGGACAAGCGTGGGGCATCCTGCAGCGTTAGCCATTGGATTGTCGAGCATATTTTTTTTCGAGTTCGTCATAGCCCTTGATAAGTTGCGCCAAAGGTCCGAGCAACTGCATCTCAATCCCTTCACTTCTGAATCCAATCTATGTTCTTCGGAGATGAACTTGAGCGGTACGACTTCTGCATCATTTTGCTTGCGACGGGCTTTTGGGCAGAGCGGAGGAATTGCGAGTCGAGCATGTGGCGACCAGGGAGGCATGGCAATAGGATCCTTGCTGCGTTTCAGAGAAAACGTTTTTTCGGCATAAGCGAGGTTGAATACACCCCATGGCCCTGTCATCCTGGGGATAACGACGAAGATCCTTTGGACAGCCCCCAGCAGGAGTCCAACTACCGTTCGGGAATTTCCCAGGGAATCCCACGTTGTCCCGTCAGATTGATGCCTTGGGCGTGAAGGAGATGCAGATAAGATCCTGGAAGCACGCCATGGCTTGAGAAAGGAGTAATTAAGAGGCAAGGGCACGGCCTCTTGTGGCGAATGGGCCAGATGGAGACGATTAGCGGTTGATGCCGTTGATGAAATGGGGTCGAAGCCAGGAAACCGTTGGACCCTTGCTCCGGACCGTTGAGCCATCAGCCGGCATTGGCATTCGGGACTTCCATAGCTTGTATTATGTGTGTCCTGCGGCATGCAGAGTACAAGGGGGGAAGTCGAACAGGATGCAAGGCAGTTGATGGATCTGGAAAGGGATCAACTGGAAAGTTGACCGCATGTTTACTGTCAACCTGTTTTGGTGTCGAACATTGTAGTTGCCTGCTGCACCCTCACTTCTACGAGACAGTCACCTGTGTGCAAGTGGTGCCTGCCGACCGAAGCAGGCGGGTCCTTCTGCCCAAGGTTCGTAGTGTCAGTGTCACAGTCAAGCTCTTTCAGCACACTGACACCACTGAGTCCCCTGGCACGTCCACTGGCGTGCACGAGCCGTGCCACCCAGACGACGTCGAACTGCAGAGAACAGCGAATTGTGGCTCCTGGCAATTGCCGTCAATGGTCCAGTCTGCTCAATTACAGAGCAAGCCCGAAACCAGCCCACTAATCGGCGAACCCCTGTCGTCTTGACCTCACTTCTCGAATTTTGGACAATACCAAGCTCCATTCGTCTCCTTTATCAACCACGCAATGGTGGTATAATCCGGCTTGCAAAGCCCCGTCTGCCGTCTCATTCACATTCGAAAGCCCCGGCAGCTATGGCCGTCCATGTCATTCCTTCATAGGTCCGCATCCAAGCTGGT
>AFRD01000432.1:0-29418 GCA_000222875.2 Periglandula ipomoeae IasaF13
GAGAGAGAGAGAGACTCGACTCGAACTGGATCATTTACAAAAGCATGGCTTCCTCCATCGCTGACCGGGCATATTTTCCTACTAAAGAGCAGGTCATTTTATTCAGTGACTCTTTAGCCAGAACCGAAAATGGGCAACTCGTGCCACGGGTTGTCGTTTTACGTTTGGACCCAGTACCAGTTGAAGCTTCAGCGGGCCAAGATCTATCACATGCGTACGTAACAATCTTCCTGCCGCTAGATTTGGTCGTTGACCTTCTGGCAATAAACGCGTAGCCTCTTGTTGCGGCCCACGTATTAATGGCCTCCACCAACTCCTTGCGAGATTGGTAATTAGCTTCTGGGGGCACACAGTCATCGGGAAACAAGGCAGCTTCAGGGGCAAAGCTATCGCCTGGATGTAGATCGATTTTAGTACTCATTGTAAGAAACTGAACGGCGAGTTGGAAGTCGGTCAAAATGTGAAAAAAGCGGCACATCTCTTGCGACGCGTCGAAGCTCATGGCCAATAGCGCTTCGGGGCGACCCACAAATAGGTTGCAGCGACGCCTGGACGTATATTCTGGAACGACGTCCGGGCGTCGCTCCAGCGGGAACCTCATGGATTACGCATCAAGCGTGTGGATGCACTCCTGCGGAGCGCAAGAGCTTGCCTGGTTGAACAGAGCACAGTTAATGGTAGCGCGGGCTATCACAGGAGCCTTCAGCAAGGTGGCTACTGCTGTCGCAGAAGCAGAGGCAAGCATCCAGCCAGTTCAAGAACGACACTGCCAAGCTGCGATAAGATTATGGATCAATACTCGTACTCTGCCGCGAACTCACCCATTGAGTAGACTCAGATATGCACCGAACAGACGGTTCGTGTCACCGATGCAAAGACTTGCCATGTCGATGGCGAACATCGACACGCAGCGCCTGGAAACCATCCACGAGTACGCGATCTCGCCCTGGGCAGATCGCATACCCGTAGTTGGTGAGCATTACTTGTATATGGAAATGGACAGGGAACCCAACGACATCGAAGGCATCATTGTCGCCACTGCCTCGTCCCAAAAAGCTGGCAAAGTGGGAATGGGCGGTGCTGTACGCGATACAAGCACCAATGGTGCGGATGAAGTTCTCGCAAGCTACTCCGTTACCGTTGGGACAAGTGGAGAACAAAATCCGTACACAGCCGAATTAGCCTCTATTGCCATGGCGCTTAAATGCACGCCTCCGGGGTTGCATCGCCGGGACTTGATTGTGGTGACGAGCAATCTGTCGGCTCTGCAAGCGATCCGCCGTCCACGACAACAGTCGGGACAATGCACCATAAGACAGATATATGAACATACCCGTCGGCTTCAAATGAGAGGCTGCTCGGTTTCGCTCATGTGGGTGCCGGCAGAGAGGGAAGACGTTACACCAAGGACATTTGCCAAATCAGCAGCAAAGAGAGCAGCGAGATTTGAGGAAGCACCAGACGAACAGCCATACCAAGCCAGATCCACAAAACTACGACTTGCCAAGAAGGCCACACAGCAGGTTCGAAAACTCCCGGAAGGGGTCAGCAAGTACTCAAAACGAGTAGACGTGGCATTGCCAGGCAAGCACACCCGGGAACTATACGATCAACTAAGCAAAAGTGAAGCAGAAATCCTGATTCAATTACGTACCGGCATGGCGAGGCTCAACGGCTTCCTAAACAGGATTGGCGCAGTAGAATCAACCCTTTGCGAATGTGGGGTAGAAACCGTGGAACACTTTCTGTTTCGATGTGCAAAATGGAAAGCGCAGCGACAGACCCTACTTGATTGCGCACGCGCAAAGATGGGAAATGTCTCCTACTTTGTTGGTGGGAAGGCGGCATCGGATGATGATAAATGGGCACCAAACCTAGAAGCGGTTAAGGCCATGATTAAATTCGCCAGAGCAACGAAAAGGCTAGATACGAAGCTGCGAATGCGAATTGAGAGCGTGTAATATTGAACTAAAGAAACAGCAACGGTCTCGTCATTGGCAGACCATGCTTCAGCTGCTGTGAATAGGACGCTGAACACTTGGGGAATTGGCCTTCGAGCAGGCCTGTCAAGAGATAAAGCGACGAGGCGGAGTAAACCAACGTGAAAGAGTGTGGGGCTTGAGGTGGTGAGTGACCAGTGAAGCGAACTGTAAATAGATTTTTCTGGCTAGGCCCTCTAGGGACAACCCTCCGGGCGAAATAAAATCCAGTCCAGTCCTATCAGTCGCCCCTTCAATCGAGTGGGAGTGACAGTGCACCACCAGGCTAACGCCAGGGTGGTGCCATCGCGGATACTTTGCCCCAACCTGTTCCGATATAGCGTACGGCCATCGCGGTGCGTATTTCACCAAGTGCAGTGCCTCTAGCCTCATATTTGCCATCATCGCAAAGTGCCTGACCGCGACCTCAATTAATGTCTTTTCAATATGCTTTCGGTCTGACTATAGTGCGTCGATCAATTCGCCCATGCGTCCCCCGATTACCATACCCGTAAATCGCCTAATCGATCAGTCTGGATTTGTGTTCCTCGTCAACTACCATCCCCTCCCTCCTTTGAGACCCATAAATGCGGGAAATGGTGCTTACTCCTTACCCGACTCCCCGAAAATGCATGTGGGAGGCCTTCGCAAGGCGTGGCTGGCCCTCCAACGGTTCGCTATGTCGTGTCCTCGAGTACAAGTTTCACAGGCGATGCACCAACAGTGAAATTTTCTCTTCAGGCTACCATATGCTATGTGGTATTTACACTGTCGAAAAACAGCCTTTATCCGCCAGCAGCACGGAAGAAGATCTCCGACTTCATAAATGAGGCAATCGGCGAAAAGTAATGCAGAGACTTATCACTGAAAACGCACTTGGAAGAGGCTGAGAACAACATTGTGCACTGGGCCTTCCGAACTTGTTGCTACTCAACCATCTAGCCCAAGACCACTGGGGTGATTCCCCCGCATAAGCAGCCCCTGAGGCTGACGAGTGAACTGCGCCACTTTTAGCCAGCATGACACTTGAAGTGACCTGGGGATTTCCTGACGGCTGGTGGATACACTCTCTTCTATTCATTCAAGATTAGCTTATATATCCGCTGTCCTCGGTTCACATTGGCCTCTACTCACAAGTTCCGACATTGCAACGGGAAAAATTGGCTCTGATGTCGAGTTGTAGTCATAGTATCGGCCATTTCGCCGAATGAGAATATAAACGTCGGCGTCATATCGACGGCTTATTTGATCGCATCTGCACATAAGACGATGTGTTGCGCGAACAAAATTATCATTAGTTCTGTCACGCTTGGTTTTTTTGGTGACATCCATGCTGATTGATGTGGAGGACACGATCATACACTAGCGTCTGGTGCATTACATGCTTAGAGGTAGACAAGATATTTTTTTTCGGAATGTTTTTATGATGATCGCACCGATTTCCGATACCAGTATCTTGTTTCTCTCATGCTGCAGTACGTTTTCCGTACCTTGACAGCACAATTTTGTGTATCGTGCAACGGTGCTCAGCGAATCAGGTCTGGGGTGAAAAGGTGGGGAGCAAATTGGAGCCAAAAATAAAAGATGAACCCAAATCTCCCGATCAGCCCCTGGCGCTTAAAACAGCTACTATTAATATCTACCCTGCAAGGACCTGAACGGCTCCATTGGTGTTCGTCAGGGATGCTACCCCTGGCGCTTGGATACGTGGCCGATGAAAAGTATTCTGGAAAAAGATGAAGTGGGTTCACATGGAAAAGGAAGACGCACTCTATGATGAAAAGAGTGTTCGTCAACGATTGCTTTTCAGCTTGTATCTTCGCACGAAGGCCTTTTCTTAACCATACTTGGAGCTGCTGACAAATTAATTCGACGCCGTCTACGGCATACATTTCACTCCGGAATAGTCTTAACATGATGGATACCAAAGCTCTGGGTATTGTCCAAGTGCCATTCACGAACATACTGATAAGACGAAATGCAACCGGTCCAGGTGACAGTGCTCGTCACTATGAAACTTCCGGGAAAGCTGGCGAGGAGCGACTTGACGTCCTAATCGACAATTCAGACATGCAAGCAGTCTTAAGGAAGCTGAGACTTACATTGCTGCAGCTAGAGGCAAGCAATGCAAGGGGATTCTACCCTATTCTCAATGACCAAGCTGTCTGGTTTACAGGCTCACCAGATCGTGTCGCCATAGTGCACAAGCTAAACCCGCTGTTGATTCTGACAGTTCGCTTGCATCCTGGGGATCTTGCAGAAGATCCGTGCTCGGATGGGTATGTCTTTACCAGACTTCGAATATTTCCCGCCGACCGAAGCGCAAACGAAGAATTGAGCAATAGTCTTCCCTGCCCAAAACTAAGGGGGCTGCGGTTATTGGATTGGCAGCCCGATGTTGCCGCAGCTCTGAAAGCTTTGAGTGCTTTCCCAGGGATCATGCATGACCTTTGTCTTTCCGACTGGCCTACAGGCTGGGCACCTCACCTCCAGAATGAGGTCGTCGCTCACCTTGAGCACATACATGCGACCTGGTCTTATATCACCGGCGGCGACCGTGTCTTGCAGCAAAGTGTTGACGTCAGTACTGTTAAAGCGTTGGAGGGCCGTGCACCAGCTGTCAGCAGACATGACCGTGACAGAGTGGGAGAGGCGTTTGACATGAGGTCTTCTACGCAGCGGCGCCGCGCGATGGAACAGAGAACTTGCGCCTTGTCAATAATGATTCCTAGCTTGAAGTCGTTTCACGCAAACATGCGCCACCATTGGCTTATTGGCAATATTATTCGGACATATATTATACCAAACGATTTGGACGAATCTGCTGAAAAGAAGAAAGAGTCGCTCGTCACAAAATTAGAGAAATATTGGATAAAAAAAAAGCTAGTCGTCGACGTCAGTGGAGGGACATTTCAACCTACTACTAAATTCGGCCGAGCTTCGTTCGACACGTCGATCAGGCAGCTGGTCCTGGCGGCTCTTCGCCAATTTTCTTCGTTGACCTGGCCTGCTGACTCCCACTCTGTGCTCCAATTTCAGCAACGAGCATTCAGTCTTGGTTTCAAGACAAAATACACTTCTCGTGCCGTCTGTCTCGGTGGACCAAGTTCGTCATTGGATACATCGCCCAGGCAGGGCGGCACAGGTGAGCCTCTGCTCTTAGAACCAGTGGAGCTAAGATGGGGTCGTCCAGATGCAAAGCTTCTCGAGTTAATCCAGGCCACTGCAATTTATAAGGAACGGAACCAACTTTCATCGGGAGGAGAAGGATTGAGCGTCCGAGTTTTGTCTGAGGACTTTTTCGATCGGATCGCACGCCGCGTTTTCAACGCTGACAGTGATGCTGCATTTGTGCACCATGGCGAGGCCGGAATCAATGGCAATCGAGTTCAAATGACCCACAGTGTCCCTGCCATCACTGTGTCAACAGCAGACAGCTTTCAGTACTGGTTCACCGGCCGGCAGCCCGATTCTACGGGGGAAGTCGCATCTTCGGCAAGGCTCTGTACGTGGAGAGCACACGGGCGTGCGAAAAGGCGACCACTGGCGAAGAGGTCGCCATGTCGGGCAAAACGGTAATCATGCGCCCACCAACACCGCTCGTAAGAACCGCCAAAAATGCTCCTGAACTGCCTCACCGAGCATGGCGACGAGCTCAAAGTTTTACATGCAATGGTAGATCAACTTGCGCGCATGACATGCAACTCATTAGAAAATTTGCTGAGAGACCTGCTGGACGGGTCAGCTTTCAATTTTGATTGTGCTAAGGTGCGGACCAAGGTTCTCTATTGCAGCACCCAACATCTCTTGAGCCCAAGAAGTTGGAAGTATGACAGCTCATTGACGAGGTATACGGTGTGCTAAGCTGAAGGTGGTTCAACAACTTGGTCTAACTTCCTTAGGTGTGAGTACGTCACTGAAAGAATTTGAAGTTATGAGTGATTTTGGTTTTGTTTCTTTGGTACACTACTTCGTCATTTTCGCCCCTTGGCAAAGGAAGCGCTACGTAAAATTACCAAGTACTCCCATCCGCTAGTGCTGATAGATAATTCGTGTGCCCACCACATCTCCTGTTTGTTAAAGTATCTCGATGTTGAACTGCCCGTTGGTTTTCCACCAAGCGGCGTCACCATCCGAGGACCTTGCATTTGTTAAACGCCCAAGGGTCTCTCTAAATAACTAGTGCGATGCAGGAGAAGCCCCTGGCGCTAATAGTTTCTATTTATTCTTCAAGATTTCTCCCTGGCGTTTAGGATTGACCAGTAGGATCCCATGATTGGGACAATATGCCACCCCGAACAGGCCATGAGAGTCACGAGTAATTTCCACGGCATCCCATCAAAGGCTGCAATTTCCATGATGCGCATTGTCCGTACTGATATGGGTTTTCCACCTGCAGCAAGGCCCGTGCTGGACGCGAATGAATGATACTTAGAGGGTTTGCCACATCTTCTACACACGACTAAGTCTTAACAGAAAGCCATTCCTATACAGTGACTGGGACAGCCTGGACGCCTAGATTGGCTTGAGAGTACGCTTGCTCAGTAAGGAAGGGAGGCAAGCCTGGATGCTGAGATTGGCTTGGGAGCGCGCTTGCGCAGTAGGGAACGGGGCCAGCCTGGATGCTGAGATTGGCTTGAGAGCGCGTTTGCACAATAGGGAAGAGGACAGCATGTGGCGGACATCGTTCTGATAGGTGTCTGGGGGCGGCCCACCTAATGTCACACTCCATGCAGACAAAGCATAGTGCTGGAGCGATAAAGTTGCTTTAAATAGAACAAAAAAATGTTACAAGAATCGAGGGAGTTTCTCGAAACCGAATCTCGACTTCTAATTCTTTGATCACGATTCGAGCTTTTTGAACGCTGCCATCATGCGCTTTTTTCGCTTGTCCTTGTGCCGCGGTGGCCTGGCCACTGGCCGTGGCAGTCATGGCGTACTGTGCTGCAAACGAACTCTTCACATTCTTAGTTACTGCGACTTCAACAGGCCGAAGCAATGGATAAACCCGAGATGTTCAATTTGGGCGTGGTTCAAGTGCCCTTGCATCAGCTCCTGTTCGTGGAAATCGCAGGAGAGCGACTGCATGATATGAACCAAACGGATCGACTCCAAGCATTGTTTGAGAGTACGTTGGCTGATCATGGAAATCGCAGGCATTGGCTAGATGGGTATGTTGACCACGCTGAAGCGTCGTCCTGCCTACACAAGTTGGGCATGTCCCATCAAGAATTGAAACAGTCCAACCTGGATGGGAATCATCCCTGCCTCAATGACCAAATGGTCCGCTTCACTCGAGGTCGCCATCGAATCGAAGCGGCGAAGAACATGAATGCAGAGGAGCGGTGGACCGTAAACTTATCGTGTATGGACCTTTCGCAAATGCAGACCGACCAAACTGTGAAACAACAAACGGACCAATATCAGCATGAGGCACCCGACACACATGGGCGAATATACTCCAAGTTACGCGAATACGAGGGCAAAAGTCGGGAGTTCCACGAATGGCACCACCGCTTAAGCAAATCGAAACAATATATCTTGAAACGAATCATGCAGCACACTACTATGGTGGAGTCGCTAGACCTGCTCGTACAGCTCCCTGGTGTTATTGATTTCCTTCAGCTTGGATGCTACGGCTGAGTCTTTGACAATCGTCTTTTTGAGGAGACTATTGCTGGCTGGAACATTATATTGGCAGAATGGTCGAGAATCACATTTGGTGATAGTTCCATACAACGTTCTATTGACAGGGAGACAGTGCTTGCGCTTGAGGGCCGGGCTCCGGCCGCTAGCGAAGCAGACCGACACTGGATCCGCCATGCGTTCGCATCTGGCCGGGTGTGGCCGAAAATCACGGATCCGCAACAACGGAGCGAATTGGAGCACCGAGTGCAATCAACAGCGGCCGTCATACCGAGTCTCAGCTGGCTGCAGGGCAACATCATCTACTTGAACGTCGCGGCCAGCATCATCTGGAAGCAGATCGTCCCCAAGGATGAAGGCCGGAGCGCGGAGCGCAAGGAAATGTCTTTGCAACAAATCTTGCGAAGCTACTGGGTTGCTTCTCAGTCCCAATCATGTATCGAGATCCGAGAGGGCGAATTTCAACCAGTGCAGGGCCCGCCGTCGTTCAACTTAGCGTACAATCAATTGGTGCTGGCTGCGCTTCGTCAATTCCCTTACCTAAGTAAATACGAGCCCAAGGGAAAGACCTCAGAGAAGGTAGGTTTCTCGCTGGATCTGACTTGTGTGTCTCTCTTTTGTAAAAGGGCAGGTCTCCTTGGCTTTCACACCTCAAACGTCGAGCAGGGAATAGTCAGAGCATACCCACCCCTCCACCCTCGAGCTTTGATGACGGTGAATGAAACGTCTGCAGAGTTCGATAAGGCCCAATTCTTCGACGATGTGAAGCACCGTTGGGGGAAACCTCACATGCTTGTGTTTAGGATTATCCAGAAGTCGGCATTTCTCCCCGTGCTCACATGCACCAGATCACACTCCGAAATTGATGTGATCTTTGTCTTGAAGGACCTATTGCGTATTTTTGCCCAACCGTTTAGATTCGAGTGTATCTCATTCCTGCCACTTATAGATCTCAATGCGGAAGGCCAGGCTCATCATCACGGTTCCACGGCCACAACTGGCTTTCAGCCCAGGTCCATACACAACGTCGCTCTGCAGACAATAGAAGAAACTGGCAAGCCACACCACAACCCTGTAAACCACTTCGGAGGCGGCGCGGTTGGCAGAGCAGATATCGAAGAAATAGAGCTCAATGATACACAGGGCGACGTTACTATGCGCGATTCAACGGAGTATGACAGTGTTGTCCGAGCGTCTGATACAGATCGGGCTGGCGAGCTGACGAATCTGAATTCGTGTGGGACATCCCTATCTTCACGGTCCCGGCTGCCAAGCTTGCCAAGTTTCGGTGTTCGAGAATCGAGTGCGGCGACAGAAACAACGTATGGGAGCATGCCTCCGTCATTGACCAGCTCCCAGCGCTCTCGGTCCCGACTTCCCTCTCCAGCGTCATCGCCTTCATCACGGCAGCAACTCGGGAAACGCCGACGAAGTTAACGTCGTCAGGATTTACAACCCCGAATATTAAGGCCATTGATGCCAGCCCCAAGCAATGGCCAGAATCAAGAAGAAAACCGAAATGAAGAGAATACCCTTCAAGATTCTTGGTCATACAGGTCATCTTTACCGCGCTCCACGATACCGATTTGCAAGTCCTTCGCTAACTCGCAAGTGGGATCATTCTCGTTGAATCAGAACCAGGATTCCCTCGAATTGGGCGGGATTCCTCATCGTGGTCCGTACATATCTGCTTCGTCGTATGTTTGTAACTGGTCGTCCGTCTCTGTTGCGGCCACGTCTACTGTGTCTCGTTCCGCACTCCCGACTCCCTCATCCGGATGCTTTCCATTGCGGGATATGAACCCTGGAAAAAGGGAGCTCCTGCATAATTATCTTGCAAATACGGCAAGAGGCTACAGCAATTACTCCGCAGCTGAACCCCAAGACTCAGTAGATGATGGCATCGATGGTTTTGAGGTCATAGAACTCTAGTGAATAGTTAGCTTGAATGCGAATGATATTATGTGTGTGTGTGTGTGTTGTTTTTTTTTTTTTTTTTTTTTTTTTTTTTTTTTTGTAGGTTGTGTTTCTGTTTGAGCTCCGCCCCGCCCGTCTTATTTCGTCAATGCAAACATGATGTTTTCTCGCAGCTCGAACGCGATATCGCGTCTGGAGCCTCGCGCTGCAAATGTCGTGCAAAAAAAAGCTTATTTTGTCGGACTGGAGTGACCCTCAGTGGCGCTAATATCGCGACCCCGCGATTGAGGTGGCTGGAAAGACGGTCCGGGAGCGATCGAGTGGATTGCCTCCTTGTTCCTAGGCAGGGTTGTCATTTTGCTTCCTTCCACTACAAATTAGTGACTATGATGATTCGTCCCCGAGATTTAATGGGCGGGACAGGCTGACAGTGTATAACAGAGCTACGTGGGGCGTTATGACTTTCAAGACCTCGGCCAATTTGTCGAATAAACTATGGCGAAAGTTGCAATGAGAATCAGCAAATATGGCCCAATGAACACGGCTTGGCGAAGCGTGCAGGTTGCCTGCTGTGGTCAGCTCAGAGCAAATGGCCCGGTGGTGACAGTGACAGTGACAGTGACCGTGGTAATGGAAAGTGGGGATAACAATGAGCTATCAGCAGAGCTTCTAGTCCAGCTCAGTGCACATAGCTCAGTGCTTGCAGTAACTAAGAGCCCGTGGCTTAGGGCACACAGCCCACTGCAGATGGCCAATGCAACAGACGGCTGTGAGGACAGCTGCCCGACCAGCGGGGACGGAGAGGGGTGGTGCTCACTGCCTACCTGGCAGAGAGAAGGCAGCATGGCCCGTGGTTGGGTCATCGCCTGGGGGCATAAGCGCTCGATTGTGTTACCTGCGAGTCAAGGATGCAATGACCTTCATATGACTTGTTATGCACAAACCTCGGTAGATTTAGGGTGATTTCCGTCAACCGATCTACTTCTACGTCGTTGAAGTTCCACAATCTCGGATCGCATAGTACAAATCTTGCCTCGAAGGCACTCACATTTCCTAGCCGCCGTCCAAGGAGTTTTTATCCTCGCCCTGCATTGGATGCCTGTTCAAGCCACCCTCACCCAAGAGGGGTGAAAGTTCTCGGATCTGATATCCAGGCACCGATCTCCTCGTCCTGCCGTCCAAGCCTACGTATTGCATGAAACCTACGTAACATGTTCTCCGCACTGCACTGGTCTCTTCTGCATTGTAAGTTTACGATGGTTATAATTTGACTCGTGCCACCACATTCGAATGGAAATGACACAATTTATTCACAGATAGGTGATTAACTTTTAATCTCGTTATCATTGCTCCGAGGTATATTTATTTATGGTAGCTATAATGCACCTCCCCCAAGAATGAGTCTCCCCTTCAGCACTTGTTGCCGGCTTCCCCCTGGACCACCCCCCTGGAATAAGCTAGCGATGTGCGAGAGAGGTTGAGACTCGCTCCCTAACCAACATTGTCTACCTCCCATGCAAACTTTGCCTGTTCTCAGCCGGGGGGTGGCCCGGTGAGAAAACAAACAATGTTTGTGAGGCGACATGGATCTCCTATTCGAGATCTACCTTACATGCACCTGAAAACATAGCCTGGTTTTCAACGAGGGGATCGGCTCGCGAAAAGCAGTCAATGCTGGCGGAACATACACTAATGCTCGAGATCTACGGTACTTGCATCCTTCCAAGCAGAGTCTATCATCCTCTTCCATCGTTACATGCTGTCTAGCCGGGCCATCCCCCCGGTTCAATGCATGCAATGTTGGAGAGTCCGAAAGAGTATTTGTAAGGAGACAATGCCGTGATCATCGAAGCAAGAGCATATTCAACCAAAACTATCTAGTTTCTTATATGAGCAGCATCTATCCATGGTCTGCCATAAGGTAGACCTCTATCACAAATTGTGATATGCCTTTTATCGCGAAAGCTTGTCCTTGTCTGGGTTGCGCATGATATGGGCGGGTCAAGCAACTGAAGAATCTTTTCTCCTCTTGTTTGTACGTCGTTGTACATAACTGTACGAAGTACGTGGTGGTTTGTGTGTGGTTTGTGTGTGGTTTGTATGTGGTTTGTATGTGATTGTATGCGGCAGTTGTGCGTGTATGTGTGTTCGCACGAGCATTTATCTTCCGGTTTCAACTCCTGGGTTTCTCATTACTCCAGAAGGGTTTACTGGGAATTGTTTAGACAAAGGATGAAGAGTTTAAGATGTCGACAGCACAAGAGGAGACATTTTATAGACAATTGGGCTCATCAAATTCTTGATTTTGCGAATTTGTTCTGTTCGATCTTCAAGATCTGAAGACGAGGAGCGAAGAAACGCCATGGCATTTATCACTTGATACTAACTCTCCCTTCGATGTATACCGTAGAAAGCAACCGTAGTACTATTTTCTGCCAGGTCCAAATGCATCATTATTTCGTAGATGGAACCATACATGCGTTCATATACATCTTGACGTATACGCTCTTCAATAGCCGCCTTTACGTTCTCCGCGCTTGCCTTTGGATGTTGTGAAAGAGCCAGGGGTAGGTTGTACGAGCTGAAGTGTGAGCTGCGAACCGTCGAATATCATTCATCTGTAAAAGTGGTGGGGCGTGTGTATAGGATGCCATTTCTTCACCCTACACGATGCCTACTTCTCAGAGAAAAAACCTAGTACTCGGCAAATAGATTCTTTTGCTAGATCTTCGACCACGACTGAAAAAGCTCAGATCTCTGCATCGAGACATACACTCAAATCGCAGATTTAGAATAACCCTGCGTGGGGTGGTATCACCGCTGAGCCGTGCACTAATAATCGTAGTTTCGCGTTCTCACAGAACTGTACTCCATAATCAGCAGTGTCTAGCATGTAGATGGCGTCACGTCGAGTGAGCTTTGATGTGGGATTGACCTGTCTGCCGTCCTCTGATGAAGACCCTAGGTTGGATTAAAATAAACAGAGTATTCTCACACAAATGAGACATTCCGTTTATCATAGGAAACAGCTTTGGAAAACCTTATCCGCTCTCAGCATAAGCGGCAGGGAGTGCGGTGATTGATATATTTGAAGACGTACTAACAGTGGCCCCAACGAAGAAGATCAGAGGCTGGTTCCGACTAGACTGGTGGTAGTCGCGAAAGCTGTGTATCCGCAATCATAATATGGCCAAAAGCTCTCGTAGATATCTCTGCCAGGCAAGCATATCATGTTTTCCGGCTTTCTCTTCCCAAGAATAGTCACCGCTTGTAGATCTCAGGGCTCCTGGACAGATACGTTGCTTCCTTGAAGCTCATGAAATATCTTTTCCGTCCAATCAAATACGTTGTCGTATTTATAGCCTCGTGCTGCAAACAGATTATTGAACAGCTTCAGAAGGTATGCGTAATTCGGTTCGTCGGTAGGTTGAAGAGACCGAGTGTACGTTATGTACATGGCAAATTCCTCTGGTAGGCCATTGCAAAGTTCTTCTATCGCTGTAGTTTCTTTCTCTTGCATGATCAGCTTCGTTCGCTCTTTCTCAGTTGATGCTTGCAATCCCTGCCACGGTAACGAGCCACGAGAAAAGTACAACAGGACGTATCCTAAAGACTCTAAATCATCACTACGAGATTGATCTGTGTTCAATTAGTTTTGAGCGTCGACATTGCTGAATGAAACCTACCCAGCCCCCTGTGATTGTTGAGGCTCGCGTACCGCTTGGTGCCTCCAAGTGGTCGGTCATCTCGAATTCCACAGCCCTCAGCCTTATCAAAGTCTCTGGCGAGGCCGAAATCAATCATGTAAATAATATTGCCATTGTTGCCGATTCCTAGCAGGAAATTGTCGGGCTTAATGTCGCAATGGAGATAACCATTGTCATGAATGTATTTAATTCGACGAATTGATTGATCGGCTATCAGAAGGACTGTCTTGAGAGAAAATTCCCGACTGCAGTAGTTGAAAAGGTCTTCCAGGGATGGTCCTAGCAGTTCTTGCACGAGAACATAAAAGTCGCCCTCCGGACCAAACCACTGAACTCGAGGGATCCCGACGCCGCCAGATAGTGAATTGTATGTCTCCGCCTCGTATTGAAGCGCCTCGAGGCCGTCTCGTATACGTGAGTTTTAAGGCAATCTCTTGCTTCGTCTTGGTATCAATTCCTGATTAAATCCTGTAAGCTCAATACAAAGAAGTTGCAAGCATCGGACTTACCACCATAAACAAGACCGAAGCCCCCTTCCCCAACCTTATAATCAATGCGATACCTTCTGTTCACAAGGATATCCTACAAGACAACTCATGTCAGACAGCTTCTAAGTTGAGTTTTGACGGAAGGGTAGGTTTTGAACCTTCATCACGAGAGGATGGTGCCATGGCAAGAGGTGCGTGCAGAGAAGAGAGTTTGGTCAAAGCAAAGTAGTAGTAGCTCTTAGCTCAGGCAAGAAGATTGTCGCCCAGCGTCTGTCACGTGTGGGTCCGTGAACTCTGCGCTTCACCCAAGTAGCTTGCCTTCACGCTCCTTCTTACAGAACATCCTACGAAACCCCGCCTGGCGGCTAATGGTTGGCTGGCCGTTTCCATTTGCGAAACCTGCCTTGCAGCATGACACGCTGCGACCGAATCGTGCTACATATGGATGACTCTCCTGGCGTACATTAAGGTGGCAGCTGACCACGACCTAGGCCGTGGCCATGCCCCTCGTCCGTCGCTCTTCACCATCACCATCGCCCATGGAGGGTGAACAAACTCGAAAACGACGGGCCAGAAACGACATCTCGCAAATCGATCGTCCCGCCAAAAAGCGCAAATCAACAAGCACTCGAGTTGTTGCTACTCCATTCTCCCCAGCCTTCTACGACGAACTGACGGAGATACCCTTAACACTCAGTATACTCCTCGAGTTGGATAAGCGAAACGACGCACGAGCAAAGATCGCAAAGCAACTCAACCATTTGGGATCGCCGCCCAATGATCTTTCTCGTTTTTCAAGACGCGGTGGCCCAGATCTGCAGCACCTTAGACAAGTATGATTGCACGAACGGTTTCATTTCCGCGGCTAACTGACGTATATAAGTTTGCAAGCAAGACACAAAGCTATTCAGCAATGGAAGATAACCGATCGAGTTCTCGAAGTCGACGGACGCCTTCAACGAGAGCGACAAGCGTTACTTCTAGAAGCGGCTCCTCTAGATACGGAAAGGAGTTTGAACAACACCCTCGAGACCACGGTGTATATATGAACAACCGCAAATCTCAACCATCGAACACTGAGGAGTTGATGGCAAAACTGGAACAGAGCCGCGCGTCGTTGTCACCGTCTCAATTTTCACAAGAACAGTTCGAGGTTTTTCGAAGAAAGAATGAAGATGTTGTATTCGAATCTGATGTCATGGCCAACGTCTTTCCCGTTATCTGTAGGAATAGTCGCATTCCTAGCAGGCAGAATGTACTTTTCACCGAACTTGCACCTCTCACCAACGGCAATGCCGTGAGACCAAAACCAGATCACTTTGATGGGTCTGATCTCACAGACCTTAACCTGGAGGTAAGAAGCGACGATGAAATCAAACGAAAAGTTATTCCTACGAAGCACCCCGGTCTTCCAGTGGCGGCGAACTTCTTCATGGAGGCTAAGGGACCCGATGGGAATGCGTCTGTTGCACAGAGACAGGCATGCTACGACGGTGCGTACGGGGCACGTGCGATGCATACTTTGCAAAATTATGGGAAAATTCAGCCAGAGTATGATGAGTGTGCCTACACATATAGTTCAACATATCATCCCGCTACCGGCACACTTCAATTATACGCTCATCATGTCACGGCTCCGGGCCACACTGAGGAGCGGCAGGAGTATCACATGACCCCTACTGGGGTTTACGCTCTGACTCATAATCGGGATTCATTTGTCCGAGGAACCACTGCATTTCGAAATGCCAGGGATATCGCAAGAAGCCAACGAGAACAGTTCATTCGGGCGGCGAATTTGCATCACGCAAGCGGACAGATTCAACAGAACGACAAAGATTGGCAATATGCGCATGATTCTCTTCAGGGACGAATTGCCGCTGCCTACGGAAGTGATTCTGCGGACGAACTGGAGGGATACGACGCCTTGCAGTCCTCACAGCCTGACAATGAGCCAAACTCTAGTCAAGCATCGACGATGTTGGGGACAGAAAACCCGGATTTGAGTTTTGCGACAAGCTTTACATCTAGTTTTAGCAACCAACCGCCAACTCGATTCAAGCGTACCAGACAACTTAGCTCGCCAAATAACTCCTTGGGACGTAGCCCATCTAAAAGCCGAACTCGTTTGAACGTAAAAGAGCTGAATAGTGAGTCATCTGGGACTGATTGAGTGCAACCAGGCTCACAAGCAGACCATCATTTGGGTGGGATAGCTGGACCTGTGCTGCGAGAGAAACCGGGCGAATATCCATGCGAGTAGTTTGGACCGAAGCCCCGAGCCGTTGCAACGGCGGATAACACACTTCTCAGAGGAGTGACAAAGTCGACTGTAAATACAAAATCGCTTGCGTGTTCCGTTGTTGCAAGTTATAAGGGATCGTCAGTCGGCGACACAGTCCTCAAGTCCTAGATCCAAGAGAATCAATTGTACATCCTGCTATAGTCATTTCTTATTCGAGATCCGGTTTGGCGACTCGTTGCGAAACTCAGTCTATATTGAAGTCAGCGGGTCGAGGACTAAGCATTGATGCAGGACCATGCGGTCCAGCCACTTGGATACCATTTTGCACCAGGGGTAGAATTCCTCGGTCTGGATGTTCTGTATGAATGGCTCGAGTCTTGTGAGGTTGCTATTTCATAGTTCACCTTTGCCAAGTCTTGGGTCGTCTGGATCCTAAAATGATCAGTTAAGCTCGACGTGTTATCGGTATTCACATGCCCCGCGGCCTGATCGCGTTCTCGCAATGACTGCTGATGTATATGCTGGTGTTGGAGTCGACTTCAAATCAGGCAGACAATATGCTACCTCAAATGAATAGAGGAGATGCACTTGTGGAAAAATAGTGATGCTCGCCCTGAGCCTGGAAGTGCAAATGCAACACTATTCAATGTTCAATATGATCTGGGAATGCAATTGTTCAATTGTGTCGCCTGCAAATCTGTTCATCACGAATCAACGGATGTCCAGGTTATGCACCGGCTGTAGCTGTAGTCACATTTTGCCAAGTGTCATTGGATACACCCGTGAAGTTAGCGCTTCAACGAAGCAGATCGCATATAGCCGGCGAATCCCCGCCAGGTGGCTAATGGTGATTGCCTTGACGAAACCAAAAGCTTAGAAGATGTACCCAAGCAGGATCTTCAAACATACCTGTCGTGGGTTAAAAGACGTCTTGATATTGCTGCGAATGCATCACCTGATGATGGTAAAGTAAGACCATCATCACAAATGAGTTGTACGAGGTAAATCGATGACAGTCATGAAGCTCCATACAACAAATTTTGACAGCTTCAAGTGATTCTCTTGACCCTCAATGTGACCAGTCGGCGATTTGATGATTTAATGAACTGGCTTGATACAGTAAGTTTTGACGCAAAAGTTGCACCGATCAATCGAGAGAAGCTCTTGGGACGCAGTTGCTCTCTGATATGCTAGGGTTTGTCATGGTCTTAGCTTTTGCAGCAACGGTTTTACCTGAATAGATGGTGCCTCTCACTTCGTGAGGAGCGGGATTTGCATTCAGCTAATAGCCTGGCACTAAAGCGTCTTTGTTTGGACTAGGATTCTTAAAAAGAAGCCGTTGAGTCTTTGCCCATGTGTGGCGCGATGCTCTCACGGTACGCCGAAAATTGAAACAACGGAGATGGTATGGTGCGGGGGGACCAGGGGTCTAATACGTGAGAATGGCCCACCGTCTAGGCGTGTTTGTAAGTGCACCAGCCACAATTTTGACCACCACCAAATTCAGACCTCAATGCAGCATGATTTCCTAGTATCCGACATTCCCCGCACAGTATCACGGTGACGCAAACCCCTCAGATAGCTGGCATGCAAGCCATCAAAGGGTTCTCCATGGACGCACCGGCGGCTAACCATCGGCTAATACCGGGCTACTGAGTTTGTAGTCAGTGCCTCTCAGTTGGAGGGGGTCTCTTTGTGAGTCCATTCCATGCTTAACATCCGCCATGTCAAAAAAAACCATGGAGGCCGATGGCTTCTCACTACAAGTGGCAAATGATTTAATCGACAAAGACGGATTTTTCCCCTCGAATGATCCAAATATTGGTGAACGCGTCTCCGAGATGGAGGAGAAGGGATTTCCGTTCTGGGCAGAGGAGGGATTAGATTTTTGCAGGCAACATATCTTGTTCGACACGGTATGTAGCAAAGACATACGACAGAAGTTTTATGTCTAACGTTCTCTCTCTAGCGTATTCGGTCTATTCTTCGGTCATGGTTCGGCGAACGATGCGTACTCGTACACTGGTTGAGATACAAGACTTATCCAGGTCACGCCATCTGTTTCAGAGGCGGTGGCCCGAAAGCTGGTCGACGACGGTTCATGGTTCATTTGTTGACCAAAAACTCCGAAGTCAAATACTATGGTCGATCTCATTTGTGCGAGTTACCAACCGAGGAAACAGAATATCTCTTCTACGAGGTCCCCCCAGATTCATTGGTTCAATCAGGATTGAAAGGCGATGTTGTTCAGTTCGACGATGGCGGCTTGTGAGTTCTTTGAGATTTTCACGAATGACACCCTCTAACTACTGTTCCAGCGTTACATTTGATGCTCGGACATGCCTAGACATTTGCAAAGGCTATGCCATCGCTTTTTTATTCGCAACAGAAGACGTGGTTGCGAAATGGCCTCCCATGTATCTACCAGATCTGCCGAGACTGCGAGAGAAGGTTGCTGAGATGCAATCAGCCGAAATAGGAGTTAATTTCGCGTTCCGTGACTCTACAGGCTCTAAACAAAGAGCCGGAGGCAGCACCTCTGCGTCTAACTAAGAACATAGATCGTCGAATGCACCATGATTGCACTTGTCGTACCCTGATAAACTACAGATCGCCAAATTCGGCATTCAAAGAAGACATATAATTGACAAAGCCGCGTGGAAGAAGTAGGCATGATATGCAGAAGCCCAGCGGTTATTGGAAACTTCTGCTATCCATCCATTACTTTGCTTGCCGTTGGCCACATGGTGTTATCCATGAAATCCGGAAATATAGGGAAATTCAGCCGCATGAAAAGGGGTGGATCGTAGCTTTGATCCTCTTGTGTAGGACGGTAAGTATTCTTAGAGTTGCCGCCAAAGGCGTCACTGGTATATGAACCAGCAACGTCATCAACTAGTAGACTTCCCGACTCCGCCGAGGGTAGTTGATCAACCACAACTTACGGTATGACTGATGAGTTAGCAGTTAGAGATGAATGGAGGTTATTGTTTTGCACATCAAAATGATCCGCATTATGCAACGTAGCCTTATGTGTGCTGACTTGAGGGTTCAGCAACTCTAAGTCCAGTGAAGCCTCGTTCCACGTCCTTTTCCTTGCCGGCGTGTTCGTGATTGGCGACAACCACTTAGCCAATTCAGCATTACACAACTTCTTCATGTCGTTGCATGTGTCGTTGATATACGTTGTCTTCCGATCAACCGCATCGCTGTGCTCTCTACTATGTCGGATGTATTCGCTCATGACTCTGAAGACTTTGAAGCAGCAGACGCAAACTTCTTGGCACGTGATGTCTGCAGGGTGAGGGTTATTAAACAGAGAACAAGAGAGAGGGTATGGGCATCTGTACGCGTCCTAAAATGTACTCGTAGTTGCTGCCCTGTTTTGAATGGCTCAACGCGATCGCAGCCAGGATAAGGGCATCTTGTGTTTGCCTTTATTACCTCGACTGCCTCATTCTCCCTCAACAGCTCGTCGGCGGTCTGCCGGTCTCGACCAGCATTGGCATGAGCCTTGCATCTTTCGAGTTCGGCGGCTCTACGCTTGGAAACATATGTTAGGCGTATAGCCATGGGGTGTATGGGAATAAACTAACTCGATACTCATCAAAACGATGCTGCAGTAAGTCATTGGTTGGAAACGATGCAAAGCAAAATTCACATTGCCATTGGCGATGAATTTCGAGCGACATGCCTCTCGCAGGAAGATGTAATGCGATGATGATAGAAGAGCTAAAAGTGGATGACAAGCCTGGCTACGTCGTTGGGCGCAAATGCTTTCAAATCACGTTGCCCTTCGCCCCTCAAAGCCAACGGATCACCCAATCAGCACAAGCAGAAGGAGCCTTCGGCAGTCTGAGTGTTACGTGACTTTGGGAATAAATAGCTCTTCGACCTCCTGTCACATCTTGTCAACATATCGCGTTGAACCAAACAAATCAAACGATTTTGTCGACAACAGTCTAATCCATCTTCAGCCGAGGCTTCACGATAAGCTTCATTCAAATGCCCAAATGCGAGACATGCCAAGGGCTGGGAATAGAGGGGATGACATGTCCCACCTGTGGCCACAAACCGGCCTGAGATCAGACATGCTTTTGGTAAGCAAGTCACCGAGCCACAGACTTTTCGGCACATAGTAACGTGATATGCAGGATACAATCAGTGTTGAGCCGGGATGATTTTCACCGTTTCCCCGAAACCTGAAATTTCCAGGTGATACACTCCGACCATGGAACAAATGACGTCAGGCTCTGTTTTCTTGTGCGGGCAGAGAATGGGAATCTTGTACTGCAGGTGATATTCGTGCATGCGGAAGAATGGGGACCATGATGTTGATAGTCAGCTTAAAATTGTTAAGAGTAATGATGCTCACCCGACTTTCAATACTTTCTTTTGCTAAAGCCCGGCGTCTCACAGAGGCTGTGAATTTTGCAGCTTGAGAGCTCTAGCTACCGTGTGATAGGGCGAGACAGGGAGCGGAGTAAGTGGGTCATATCGCGGATCGCGATATGGTGCCATCGTTCAGGGGTATCGCGGGTCCGCGATATGCTTCTTGAGATGCTTTGCGGATCTCCTGCGAGTTTGTGTCAGAAGTGACCACTTCATGAACCCAATTCCCTACAAAGTAAAATTCAGACCAATCCGAAGTCATTGATAATATGCTCAATACATATGATGTCGCAAATTGCTACGCAATCTCGATTATGCCAGCCCCGATCCATTAGTATGAAGAGCAGTCTCCTTGCAGATGCCTACTTTAAAGTACGATCTTGATGAATTGATGATTATCTGCCCTTGTAGACTCACCGCCCCATTGTGATGCATATGCACAAACGATATGTGCTGTGAATGTGGCTTGCAGGTTACCTGTTGGTTCGTGCCTACGGTCGAAATACTGCTTGAGTACCAATCAGAATTTATCGCAAGGACTTGGAGAAACCTTGCAGGGGGTTTGAAATCTATATAAAACTCAAGCAATCCTACTCGTGTTATCCTTTTGTGCATGAACGCGTGGACTTTCTAGTGCCGCACCTGCATTGACGATATCACCGCTCGCAAACACCTCTGTAAAGAAATCACGCGCTTCTTTAGTACCAAGATGTCTCAATCCGACTCTACAGGGAAATCAGTTTTGCCAACCAATTCTGCCACTCAAGTCTCCGATGCGGCTATTCGTGAAAGGTTGTGGATGAAAGGGAATAGGAAGCCAGGCCATAGACAAACTTCCCTTGACACGTAAGAAACTAACTTCTTTGAGCGCCTCACCACGAATATGCTACTCAAGTTTCCTTAGAGTCCCGGCCTTAAAAGATCCAGAGAAGTTGCCGGCCGATGCGGTTTGCGAGACTCAAAGTGTTGAATCTGGGCCCGTAAAATCTCATGCCCGTTCATCCAATACCAGCGACAATCTGGATGTCCTTGATACTGAAGAAATCAAGCAGCATTGTGATTCGCTCGATTTCTCAGTGAGATGGGGGGGCTCACCGAGAAAAAGACAGAGCAATGACCATGAGAACACAGAATCGTTTGTCACCCCATCACAAAACTGAGAATACATATCAATGCTGACCAGAACAAGAACTCCATTCCGAACTGTCATGGGCCCTATGATCGATACTGACGCTAGCACTCATACCGCGTCTGCAGGGGACACTGGAAAACCAGCTGAATTGCCAAATGTAACATACATCCTTTGGTCTGCCTGTTACCTTGACGACCCTGACGAGGCCAAACGCCGCGAGGAAGCTACAGGGCTTCCTGGCATTCGAATTTATGGCACTGAACAAGCTATAGGAGAATATAAACAACGCGACAAAGTTTCCAGTGATGAGGGCCACGCGCCATCAGACAATATCTTTGAGCAATCAGCGAATCTTGGGGGTATGGTTGCGGGTGCTTTTCTTCCGCCTTTCGCCAAATTCGTTCCCTATAGCGACGCTGAGGGAGAATCGGCAAGGGACGGAAACCCTGCAAACAATAATAAACGCTCTAGCCCAACAGCTGCTCAGATTTCCAGATCCTTAGCACCTTCATTGAGTGCTGTCGGTGCGCCAGCATCGAAGACTTGCACTCCTCCTGGTGCGAACCCTGATATGGACGTTGAATTAGCCGAGACCTTAGAGGATCTAGGCATTGTGGCCTATCCTGCCGATGTCTTGTTTAATCCACGCCAGACCTTTGATCTGGGTGAGGGTGTAGATCTCAGCAAAATCTTAAACGAGGAAGTGTCTAAGTCAACGGATCCGAGTATCCGTTCCAACCCGGAGAATCCTCGTGAAAGTCCATCTTCTGACCAGGCTTGCCATTCTTCCACTCCCCTCCCGAACGATGGCGGCGTGCCCACCACGCTTGGCCTTCCACCTTTCGACGAATATGAGTTTGAACAAGTGGTGGCAGAAGGTCAACAGCGCGAGAAAGTGTTGAGAGATAAGAGTCACATCACCTCTAGCAAGACTGGGTAAGTTAATCACCTTGGTATCCAAAGCGAGTCCTTCCATGACTTTCGAGCAATTAGACATAAGCTGACTCAAAAAGAACCAGTCGCCGAACGGACACCCAGCGGGCCGTATCAGTCCATTCTGGTCTCAATAAGATGATTGTGAAAGACCTGCCAAAGCTGGGCATGAAGGAACCACATCATAAGGGTTCGCCACATGACGAAACAAGCCAGACAGTCTATGAACCTAAGCATTCAGCCGAACCAGAGAGCTGCAGCCTCGGTGAGCATTCTGCCAACACTCATTTATACGATCTGTTTGAGCAATCGGATGATCTTGAGCTTGGTGGCATGCATGCGGGTGAATTTCTTCCACTTTTTGCCCAATTCGATCCGTGCGATGACATTAGGGGAATATTAGTAAGAGGGGGTGTCTGTAAGCCGACCGACCAACGAGTTGTTGCATCTGATGTAGAGAAAGATTCTCTTGGAACTTTCTCTACACTTTGCCAAATTTTGGACGAGTGCATTGCTCAGCCGTAAGTCAAAATGATTGTTGTCTATTAGCACATTTTCCGCGTCATTAGAAACCCCATACATTGACACTTCCCATTGCTAAGAAGTCAATAAACCTAGAGTGGCAGATAGTAACGTCAAAAGAAGCCCTAATATTACCTCTGACGGCAGGAACGACGGGCAAGTCATGAACGATTCGTCCCTGGCAGGATCAGATAACCCAATAGAAACGGTGGGCTCGCTAGTTCGCTTCTACATGGAATCGCAACAGAAAGAAGACAATAAAGATGACTTGCGTGAACTTCCAAACGCGCGCAAGGACAACAATGGGTCCGAAAAAAGTTAGGGAAGGTAAGGATATCAACTTCAAGACATTCTCTGAGTCAGTCGACTAAGGAGTAATATCTTGTGGTATAGATACGGCTTCACATGAAAACTCCAATTCTTTCCGTCAAGTTTCGGAGAGTCATGGTATACCTACTACTCTTGGCCTTCCCGAATATGACGGCTCAGAGGCCACGGCGCCTGCGGGAACTTCGGGCATTTCTACGCGGTTTCCTTCTCCTTCCTCTCCTTCAATATGTTTTTCTCAACCAGGCGACAATGATACCGAGGGAACAGGCAATGAGGAGGACGGAGACTATGATTTCATTGATTTATTGGTCTCGACTGGTCTTCGGGAGCTTACTGACGAGGAAAGAAGACGAATTTTTGGTTTCATGATGGATGGTGAGTAGTCTGGCCGTCGGGCGGATTCACCTCGCCAGCAGAGCACCACTCTGTCAAGATGATGTCTCTTGTTTCGGGTAACAGAAAATTCGAAGTTTTCGTCGCAACAGAGATCTTACGCTTCGAATAATCGCCCCTTTAAACGAAAGCCAAAGTCCAGACTGGACAGGTACTGTTCGTTTCTAAATGCCACAATCATTCGGTGCTATCAGCTTCACTTAGGTGGATTAGAGGCTCATGGCGCCCACTCGTTAGCTTAATAAATCTATCCATTCGCAATATGGCAAGTCCTAAAGAGCCATCTGTAGAGTACATCTCT
Organism: Periglandula ipomoeae IasaF13; assembly: GCA_000222875.2. Taxonomy (NCBI): domain Eukaryota; kingdom Fungi; phylum Ascomycota; class Sordariomycetes; order Hypocreales; family Clavicipitaceae; genus Periglandula; species Periglandula ipomoeae. The sequence goes on from AFRD01000432.1 coordinate 23,983, forward strand.
TGCTGTGGGCCCCCCACCACCCGCCAACCCCCCTGGAAAAGGCGACGAGAATGACTTAATGGAGTTGCAGAGATTTGACACAGCTTCAACTGACGTCTGCTGGGTTCCATGCCGAATCACAAGACGAAGACGAAGATGATTCGTCTTAAAGTGGAAGTCTGGAGGCATCACGCGACTTCAATAACCGTCATGTAGATGCGATATCGAGTGCCTCTGGGTATATAAGCGTGCTCCCGCTCCGACAGAGCTGCTGAATTCTCTCAAACTCTATACATCTTTCTTCCTGTCTTATTACGAACCGAATTCCACCTTGACTGACGGCACGTGAGCTTTGAGATGATGTCACTTCCATCCGGTGACGGGCCCGTTGCGGGATTTGACGAGGCGTTGGACAGCACCGTGCCTGTACTAGTGATGCCCTGCCAGTGTTACGACTGCATACGTGATTCTTCTTCTGTGATTGGGCTATCCTCATCTGATATCCAACATGCTTTTCTCAGCGGAAATGGTAAGCACTATAGGTCACCTTCGAGGAATACCAACGGCTTGGAGTATCATGACTACTGACGTGAAATCAGACACCGCGACGGAAGGGCTTGGTTCGCCTGAAGAGTGGCAAGCGCTTTTAAAAGATGCTTCTACACCAGGTGTTCGGGAAGTCATAAATTTCGCCGAGACCACTGATGAGTTCGTATTTCTTACCAAAATGAGCATGCTTGTATCAGTATCAAGAGCACAGTGCGTGCTGACTCGTCTTGAAGAATATTGGTCGATCCAGCCCTCTTTCAATATCCGTTGGTGCAATGCTCGGGGGAGGAATCATCACATATTATTGATGTATACGCACAAAGCACCCCCTCGTCATCCCGAATTGGCAACGGTCCTGCAATTGATGTGATCCAGCTCCCACCAACACAACGACATTTGGAAAATCCAGAGTTCGCAGTCCTCGACCATTACTGGAGTATCAACGATGCCGACATTGACTACATGTATCCAGTCGAGGATGCTCCACAAAGCGAAGTCGACCCCTGCGGCTCAATTCAATTTGCCTCCCCAAAGACACCGGCATCTGAATACAATGGTCCGGCGATGTGGGACGAAAATTCAGCAGGCGGCGAGAAAATATCTCGTCCACACCAAGTTAATCTTCCCAATGATTTCTCGATCCCAATGCCATCAAGTGGGAGGCAACGTGATATCAAGAGAAACCGCCAGCCTGAGGGTCTTTACCCAACTGAGGATGCGAGACAACTAAGCCGTTCGTATCCCAAACGTATCTACAATCTCCGTCGCCTTCCCGGTCGGCCACAGCACGACGAAGGACGCCAAGATTGCCTCGAACCTGACTTGGCGAGGGCAACCTCCTCCACGACAGCCCAATCCAAGAGGATGGCGATCGAAGATGCTAATGGACACCAGATCACTGACGATGCCCTTGTACACACTTCAGCAACGGACGTGTGGACAAATCTGATCATCGACATCTCGGCTCACGTGCCGGATTCGTTGTCAGGGACAGGGCAGGACACCCTCTCTGCTCTGCTGCACAACATTGAAGGCTTGGCCACTGAACTAAGACAAAAGCACGGGAAGTCTGGGAAGCGCATCCTACAAAAGTCAGTGACACCTGTCAGAAGAAAGCGGGAGCGCAAGTCATTTACCACAGGTTATGGCAAGAAGACGACTGAGAATATGTCTAATCGCGGAATGAAAGGAGTAAAGGAAAGGCGGCCAAAGAAAACCGAGCGTCGCAGTGCACGCATCGCGGGCTGTATTGTGGTCAGGTAGCGGTCCATATGTTTGTTTAATGGTGCATAGGTAGTTCTTGAATCATCTAGCCGAAAGATCTCAGCGCATCTGCAAGCTCAGACGGCGGGGAACATCGACTTGAGATTTCGTATCGTGGTCAAATTGAGTAACACTGTTTGCAAAAAAGTTGTTCAGCGGCGGTGCAGTCGTGTGGTATGATGCACTCGCAGGGCACGTTCTTGCCAACCAATGGCCGCGTATGTGAGGCTGGAATCATGGTAGGCGGTCGTCCGTCACAGCTCAGTGGACCAGCACCTAGAATATTGAGATGTCCGGTTCCGCGCGTGTATAGTCAGGTCACGAACGGAGACATCAATTTTTCTCCTGCCGATGAGACTTGCGATCCCCAATGACCAAGTCACTTCAGTTTGAGATCGCACGAAAGGACATTGGCGAACGAGCGGTTGAGCTCTGGTCGTGACCTAGCCACGGTCGTGTCGCGCGCGCTGGGTTTAGCGTGGTTCCAATGCGACGCGGAAACGAGTGCCGCTTCATGCATATTCGCGGATCTAAGGCAAAAACTAGGCTGACGAAACAGCCACCGCTGCCAGCGCGTCGGTTTCAATGTAGCGGGGGCGGGCCATAGTAGAAGAACACATTGGTCTATGATTGGATGCGCCCGTCCGGTAATTGTGATCACGGCTGCAGCTATCCGTTGGTTCAAGATGAACAAAGTCGCAGGTAACACAATCGAGCGCTCACGCCCCCAGATAATAATTCAACATCGGACCATGCTGCCCTTCTCTGCCTGGTGTTCGGTTACGACTACCCTTCTTTCCTTTCCGCTAGTTAGGCAGCTATCGTAACAATCGCAGCAACTGCATCTCCTCTGCTCATCATGAGGTGGCTTACTGTCTGCCCCGCTTCGAAGCCGACGATAACCCCCGCATATACATCAGCAGAGCATGCAAGAACATGACTAGGCCGCGAGAATCGACCTCGGCAACACTGCGAGCCAGACTAATGGGTTCGGACTGCAGAGACGGCTACGCCCGAACATCGACATGTCAGGGTGTCAAGCGAAAGTGCATGCTGGAGGACTACGCTGCCGGTTGAATTCGCGCTATAACCGTGGAATATGTCGCTGCGCAAGGCTTTCTCGACGAGAAAGTACGACAGACCAGAACCCATATCGCGCTACGACAACAACGAATATACTTTGGGCAGAATTGGGTGGTCATTGCTGTCCTGCCGTGAGGGAAGTATGGCATCTCTTCCGCAACAGGTGTCGCAAGAGACGTGTTGCATGGCTTCCCCAACGCGAGAATCGGTCCGACACCAAGTTTGCATTATGTACAAAATTCAAATTCCTCTGGATAATACGAACTGTAGCCAAGGATAATAGCATGTCTCGTTATCCACTTCATCCAAGACTAAAGGCAGGTACTTGGCGCGCCATTCGTCTTGAACCTCGCGGTTGAAGCAATGCGAATCCAGCTCTACGCGGCGCGTCTTGCAATATTCCCAATAGCTGGGGTACCATCCGGCCCCGTGGAGAGTATAATATTCGGTGCGACAAAGGTCTGCATGCGTGAAGACTATAGCCGCATGCTGGGGAATGTCGATGCCACAGGCATTTTGAAATTACTCGACAGTGTCGTCCACAATCCAGCCGAAAACTTCAGGGACAGGGACCTGGCCACACAATTTCTCACAGACCATCATTTGGGCTTTGGCTTCACGAACCGTTACATCGGCCCCGTACTTGACGAGGAGACCAAGCGACGGTATGCGTACTGGTGGCGGGCGGTAGAAGTTGTCTGCACATAAGTCGCCCGGCTTGCTGTTCAGCGCCCTGATTTTGTTAGGCGGGGGGAGCGCATAAGCCCGTTTTTCACGGAAGAAGCCGCCGCATTTGACCGTCGAGCAGCCCAATTTGGCGCTGTAGGATTGATGTAATCGTAGGGTCAGAATGTCGATAGGTGGATTCAGAAGCAGGGCAGCGAGCGTCTAAAGGTGCAGTAAGCGGCAATGATGATGGTGGAAGGTTCAGAGCGGGCGGCATGAATAGGCTCTGGGTAGGTGACGCCATAGCTGGCGCATAACACCTTGATGAAGGGCCACTTAGTCCTGGAACTATTTCGCAGCCCAGCGAAACGTTAGCCGCCGCCGACACGGACTTCCCTACCCATCAGTCCTACTTGGACCGTTCTTGCGTACCTGACGTATCCGTAGACTTTTATGCATCTAATTACGACACAGCGACTCCTCTCGAATGGGCTGTACAGCAAATAAAATTTCTAAACCCCAAGTCTCCCCAACTTATCATGACTGGATGGGGGTCATGCGTGCAGGGTCTCGTGAATTCATCCGAGTATATACGTCCAGCCAGGCAGATTGAACAACTCTATCATGGGCACACCAGCAACGTTTTAGCTCTCGGACATCAAGAGACGAAGCCACACCAAACGCGACCCAAGGGTCACACGCGAACTTTGCCAATCTCGAGATACGACCAAGGCTGCCCTATACTTGCTGGATGAGCGACACCGCAGCCGATTCCCGGTCGGCCATGGCGATCGGCATGTATCATCAATGTTGTTTTTTCACCTTTTGCGGCTGAATCAATGTCACTTAACCATCCATTCAACACTGTCCTCTCTCTCAATCAATTCCACATTCTACCACGTCTCAGCAAGGACATGATTGGACTCATTCGTATCATGCCGCTATCGCCAAGTTCACCACGATCGATTCAAAAGGTATACCTGTTTCCCACACCGGCCCTACACCTAAAATCTATTTGCTCCAATATTTTCGCCACCAATAATGCGATCAGTGCGCTCCCACTTGGCAGTATCTTATATCGTTTCTGAGCGGAGACCATCATGAACCCTTTCGCTTCCTTGAAGTTACCCTTTACTTGGCTTTCCCTTTCCCCTTTCCTTTCCCTCCTGATTGACTGGTTTTACCGGATGTTTCACCTGCCTGCGCCCACTCAAACGTCCCATCGCCATTATCATGATACCAGTTCTGATAGTCTTCACTCCAGACCCAGTATGATGCCTCTGCACTTGAGGCAGTTGCCTCCTCCATCTGCAACACACCATTCGCAACCAATGCTTGGATTGTTTCATTTGTCCATTCCTGACAGCGGCGCAAGGGTGTCTTTGGATAAAGCCTCTTTGCCCCATTGAATTGCTTCTTCGGTGGTGGAACGCCTCGGCAGATACGTTCAATATATGAATAATTGCTGACTGCAACCCAGCCCAGCAAAGTTTTGTCGACGAAGCTTGCGGAATCTTCAGGACGTTTTGCTGCCTTCATCTCGAATCTCATCCCGTTCTGTATATCGGTATTGGCGCCAAAGGTCTCCGCTAAGGCTTTCACTGGGGTCAATTCTACACATCCCCGAAGGGCAAATCATCATTGGCTTAAATATCTGTTCGTCTTGCCGCTCTACAACTGATTCAGTTTCTTTAAGCGCCCATTGTGACCCATATCCCATTTCCTTTAAGAGAACTGATTGATTGAGTCCTTCAGGGTTGCAGATGGAGCTCTTTTGAGTAGCTCGAACAATGCCACGATAATGCGACGTGAACACGGACAACAAGGCTCAGAGTGAGGCCCAATAAAAGATAGGACAAGTCGAACCGTTTTCACGTGGCGGAGGCGTTCATTTTT